>APFE030027398.1:64221-98391 GCA_000404065.3 Pinus taeda | reverse complement strand
ATTGTGATCAATTTAGAATTCAGTATTATACCCTTTAATTGGTGTTAATACCAATTTTAAATAATATCTAAATCCTAATAATTAGCCTAAATATAGCATAATATATATAGTAATTATAGTTATTATAACCTAAATTATAATTACTATAATTACTCACAGTTACTTCTAAGGTCTCGTAAGATGGTAAAATAATCTTTTTCAACCAATTTCATAATTGTTTCGAATTGTCTTAAACCTTCCTCCTTCGTATTGGATTGCAGCGATACAAAGGCATTTCACACGTTCTTGTGATGGGTATGCAACGTTATTGCATAAAAGCGTATGTGAGATTGGTATGCAGCCTTTCATAAACCATTCTATGTTATGTTTCATGCGTTCACAACATTTCATGTAAGTTGTGGAACATTTAAAAAACAATATTTTTCCAACTCGTTCCAATAATATAACAATAATATATAACATATTAAAACCGGTAATATACCAATAAAGTAGCGTTCACATATTAATACTGGTTCATATTCTATAGCATTGTTCCATATATTTACACCAATGTTCATACTCCGTGAATTGATACCAATTATTAACACCAATTAAAACTCAGTGATACGAATTCTTGATAGCCTTCCAAAGCAACATTATGCAATGTTATCAAAGCAGCGTTATGCAGTGTAATTGGTTCCAAGGAAATTATTCAACGTTTGTTCCAACGTTTGTATTCAATGCAGTTGTTCAAAGCATTGCAGACATTTCCAGGTTTAACATGAAACAGAGCACCATTACCACAACTTGAAATGAGACAGACGCAAACATAAAAATGAGACAGACGCCATTATTAATATCGCAGCAATTGCATATTAAGTGTCCTGGTGCTGAGTTTTAACGCATAATATGCTTGTCATTCACCCATAATACAACCAGCAGTAAAAATTCGTGCATACATTCCGCAAACAGATTCTCATGCATACATTCGGGGGATTCTCATGCATACATTTGTGTTCACAGTTTGCATGCTTCTGTTTGACCGAATAAATGACGGCATCTGCCCTTTTCTAATCCCATGAATTAGCATTGCTATAGTAAAACAAATATTGGCATCTAACCCGAATAAACATAGCTAATGTAGAATAAATATTGGCATCTCTAACCTCACAGCATTAAGATATGAGTCGTGTCTAAAAAAAAAATCTAAAATAAAGGAGTAAAAGAAATCACAATTAATCCTTCATTTTACTGAGACTATAAAGCGATTTCTGAGAACATAACCGAGAAACGGCAACTGCCATCATGATTCCAGAAATAATAAAGCTATAGAAAAGACAAAAACCAGAGTTACACAAAATAGATTCTTACATAAGGGCGCTCTGATACCAATTGTAGGATTTAATTTATGGGTTTTCCTAATTACTTTAAACCCTAACCAAGATCAACTCCTTTGTAAGAAATTGAAAATAATGCACAACGGAACTTATTTTCCATCTTCTAAAGCTCCTGGTCTTGACTTGAGTTGTTGGCTCTTGAATCCTTCCAATAGCTTGCAATCCTTTTCTCTGGCTATCCTTGATAGAGTAACAAGTCTTCAATGGAGCAAGACCATTTTCTTGAGTGATTAGCGAAGCCTTGAGACTCGGCCCTTTTATAGGCAGTCCCCAAATCCTAGGGCAGCCGAAATTTAGCTGTCAGTAGAAATCTTGGACAAGCCGAATTTCGCTGTCAAGGGAAATCTGGACAGCCGAATTTAGCTGTCAAGAAATTTATTAACTGCTAGTTGATTTCAATCAATTTAATCGGTCCAATTACAATTATATTGAGTTAACATTATTCCTATTTATGTATTTGTATCCAATCCTTATTTAAATACGTTTAATGCCATGACTTAATTAATCACGGTTATTTGGCAATATTTGAGAGGGCCATTACTAAAGTGTAATCTCTTGCTGACAGTATTTGATATCATAATCATAAATGCACGATGTCCAACCCTAATTATTGTGATTAGACGTCTCTAAATCCAAGAAGTTGTCCAATTATGTGGTTGTGGAGCAGCGCTACATGGATTCCAAGCTCTTCCCCGCCAATGATGGCCATCCTTCGCACGATGTAGCCGAGGACCAGAAATTCATGAAGGAGGTGTACGAGATGCTCAGATCCAACCCTCAGTGGAATGAGACGTTGTTCCTTATAACTTATGACGAGCACAGTGTATTCTTCGATCACATTCCCACACCTATGAAGGACATGCCTAGCCCCGACAACATTATCGGCCTCGACCCCTTCTTTTTCAAATTCGACAGGTTAGGGGTTCGAGTCCCCAATATCGTGATTTCACCATGGATTGACAAAGGAACAGGTTTCGACTCTCTTGGTGCTATCTTCTTCCCTTCATCCATAATTCGATTATTTTCCATAACATTGAGTATTATATTAAATAAATTGTTGTTGTACTGGTACATGGGGCTAACGGACCATATCCATCGTCTCAGTTTGAGCATTCATCCATTGCTGTAACAGTCACGAAGTTATTCAATTTACAGATCGATTTCCTCAGCAAGAGAGACGCCTTTGATAAAAAAAATCATCTATCCAATAAATTATATTTTACCTCATAAAAATTAAAATAATTTTATTTCTTTCTTTTCTCTTCCCTGCTTTTATGCATTCTGCCTTTAAAATTCAGCCATCCTACACGAATTTTTGCACCGAACATGAATTTTACACATTAAAGTGGGTTGCGGCCAGTTATTCCTACCCTCTTTTCTTTCAAGATATGCGTTGTTGAGAACAACATTAATTGAAAACCACTAACCCTAATTTTGGTTAAGATTTATACGTTAAATGTTATTTTCATAAATAGTGTCATTGAAGGAAGGGAATGGGAATGCCATAGCGAATTTTATTAATTAATTTTATATCAAAGGAATAGGAATTATGTGGAGTTAGTATGTGATGTAAGAAGTTAAACCATCACTAGATGCTTGGTATAGATTCACTAGGTTGATTAATATCTTCTCCAGATTTATTATGCTACTTAATATCTTTTATAATGGGGATATATTCCAAGCTTAGATTGTATGTGTGGTAAGAAAGCAAATAATTATTGGATGCTTTGTAAAGATTCATTAAGTTGACTAATAGATTCTCAAAATTTATTATGCTCATTAATATTTTTAATTTATAAAAAAGGTTTGAGATTATATTTCAAGCTTAGATTTATTATGCTGATTAATGTTTCAAGATTAATATATTTGAAATTTGCTTTATATGGTTGACCAGTTTTATTGGTTTTATATGTTTCACAAATTTTATTTTAATTAGTTATACGGAAAATTGTTTAAACTTTTGTATTTTAGGTTTTAAAAGATAAAAGCATGAATGATTTGTCTCAAAAAAATTTTTTTTTCATAGATGTGAATTCATATTTATATTAAATTTATTTTATTAATTAAAAAATAAAACAAATATTCTATGGTTATAAGAAATACTCCTTGCTATTTTGAACTATTATTAAGAAAAAAAATTAATTAATTAATAAAAATGGATATTATTATCAAGCAACAAATAAAATCTGTGTGTGAGAATAAAATATCAATCTACTCATATTCATTTATGGGGATTTTTGAACTCTAGGCTATTTAACCTTATATGGTACCACAAACATCTTTTTAGCCTTGAATACTTTACTACGAGGTACCGACTACTACAAACATTGTTCTACCTCATATCATCATTTTTACTGTATTGAAATTCCTTGCTTTATATTTCAATAGCTATTTCATTAAATGTAGAAATTATGAATGTCACTACTAAATTAAATTCTCTTTAATGTGAAACATAAACATGAAATCCTATAAATATGAAGTTCAATTAGAATGGATTCCAAAGTAAAAGAAGTAAAAGTTGCAATAATTTAGCAAGAATTTTACAAAAATATTTTGAAAGATCACAAGGGAGAAGAGGTGTATTTGTAAAGGATATTTAACAATGTTAAAGTTTTTGGTATCATGGGTATGCATGTGGGAGGAATGAAGGAATGAAGGCAAGTCCCAAATTGAATCCTCAACACCATTTCTTTGCAAATTTTATAATACGCTTTAAATTATTTTTTTCAGCAAACTGAGGAAATGCCCAAAAATTTACTTAGAAGTTGGATTGAACCATATTGATGGTTGACCTTCCAATGTAGCCCCTTAAAAATGAAGGTTGTGATGAAGAAGTGGGGCATTTAACAAAGCGGAGAAAATGAAGAAAGAAAATAATAGAGATGAGAGAAGGAAGCAGTATGTTTGATGATCATAATAGAATAAGACATTGACTTGGTCCCATAATGAGACAAGGTTTTTGTTAAGCCATAGTCATTTGCAAATTTCCTACCAGTGAGTAATATTACACCCAATCTGTGTACAACCCACCCTTTTCTAATCAATAACTACATAATAAAATCTCCATAAAATCTGGTTTCCATTTGGGCTTTACATGGATAAAAATGCTCTCTGTTTATGGTGCATTGAAAATCTATGTGGTCAACGAATTACTAAGACTAAGTGTTCTGTTCCTATAATTTAAAACATATGTCATCACCTATTTTTATTCAATGGAATAGATGGAAGAAACCCATAGTTCAATCCTCCAATTGTTTGATTGGTGGCATGGAGAGAATAATTAAGTGTTGTGTTACTAGGTCACTAGAAACATTAGTAAAGAAGCACTATTGGTACTATATGTTATTCCATGTTAATAATCAACAAGTCATTCTAGGCTATGTGAACCTTATGAACTAATCCCCATAGTTCAGTCACTAAAAGTGTTTGACTTTCGAGTTGCTAAACACCTAAAAGACTTTCCCTCATTCCTTCATTCAATGGATTCAAAGTTGAATTAATAATGCACTAACTCTTGTCCTTTCCTATGAGTTGTGCATTAATTCTTGGTTTAAATGTTGTATAAATGCATTACAAAATAAATTTCTCCTTCCATAATATATATATTTCCCTAGTTAAGAATTTCCTTATTCTATCCATTCAAGGCATGGACATTACCTACAACCATTGTGTTGGACAATTGAATTTACCAACAACAAAGTGATTTTAAATTAGTGATTATGTGTTATTTCATGATCGTGATGAGTTCAATTATAATAAGAAGAGTATAACATCTTACATTTTGTTGGGATGTATAGTGATTGAAAAAAATATATTGACAATAGAAAAGATGGAATTTAAAAATTTTAATGTTAATTAAATGAATTTAATAAATAAATATTTTTCATTTTTAATTAGTTTTATTTAGATATAGCAATGTATAATTATAACATCCCTTGGTTGATCTTTCATGTAAATAAAAATAAGAGCAAGGTCGTGGGATACGTATTCCAAGCTGAATAGTGATTAAAACATCATAATGGGCATCACTTGCAACTTATTAATGACTATGAAAATTGGAAAAGGCATTGGCAAAGACAAAGAGACAATAAATGGAATTTAATTATAAAAATAAAGGAAAATAGGAGAAAAAATGATGAAAAGACAAAGATTTGCATGCAAGGGAAATAAAAGGAAAATGAAGAAAAATGAGACATCAATGATAAAAAGGTGTCAAAGAATCCACTCATGGCTTTCGCACAACTTTTGTCAGTTTAGCATTTGGCTCTCTTACACTCTTGCACAATTAGAGCATTATTCGAGCATGCTTGGAGCACTCTAGAATTCACTTGAAAATGGAGAAGCAAGAAAGGGAAAGCAAGGAAGTGCAAGGAGACAGTTGGATCAACAACTACAACATGCTTACTTTGCAGGTAATAGGTTGCATGTGTGATCTCCTTGCCTATTTCTGGATGCATGGTATATGCATGTGCTTCCTCAGTTATGTGTTGTCATTGGCATGGATATTTTACTATATTGAAAGTGGTTTCAGCCTTGCCTTGTCATTTCCTAGATAGTTATGGTGTTGTGGGTTTTCCACTTGTTATTTTTGATTGGTTCTTAGGTTCCCTATGGTTGTGGATTTGAGCAAACACTTTGGAGCCCTAGAACAACTTGGGTTGAGTTACTAGTTCCTAAAGCCTACAGGTTAGGACAAATTCTCTAGAGCCTTGGGGTTTGAGTTACTAGTCATTGGAGTCACAAGTTGGAACAAACACTCTGGAGCCCTCATTTAGCTATGGGTTGAGTTACTAGTTCTTAGAACCTTGGATAGCTTGGGTAGAGATCGATGTGGTTGATGTTAGTGATTTTTGGATCGTATAGGTGAGATCACTATGGTTGAGGGTTGAGGCGGTTTGGCTTCTAGAAGCGCTGGTTGATTTTGGTTTGATTTATCCCTTATGCTCCCACATTCATGCTTGGAATGTGGCATAGGCGTGATTGGATGAAAGATAGATTTGGTTCAACTAAATCGATGGTCTGGTGGCACGTGGAAGTCCCTGACTTGGTTAAAATTTTATACGTTAGTATGAGATATTTTCCTATTGTGATATATGAGCACTATAGTGATTATGTTGGTGATTTTATGGTTGATTTCCATGGTTTCCATTTTGTTTATATGTTGGTTATATGATATATTCTATATATGGCTCTTGACACATTTTGATAAGTTGCTAGATGGTTGATGAATGCATGGAATAACAAGTGTTATTACAACTATCTTGAGAGGGTATTAGACCTTCTTGGTGATTCTCGATGAAGTACAAACTCTTATTTCTTGAGCCTTGATTGGTTGCCCTTGTCATCTTATTGTTTTTGTTTTTGGAATGTTACAAGCAGTTTTATGTAGTGGTCTAGAGGCTAGCCTAAATAAGTGGATAAGATCTTAGAACCATTGACAAAAAACTAGAGTTTTTGGGTTGTAACTACATGGAAGAAGGTCTATGCGTGTGGTTGGGACCTCATAAATGCACTGATGTTGTGTTGTGCATGTTGTCGAGGAGTTACCCTTGTGAAAATAACTTTATCTGAGGGATTGATCATCTGGGGTGGTTTCTAAGCTCCTGGGTGGTTTGTAGTCCATGAGGAATGTCTGTAAGTTGTCAGTGTGTTAGCCCCACTTCCATAATTGGAAATTGGAGGTTAGGTCATATCATAGTGACATTATTTTCATGTTTACCTTGCCAAGCTGGTAAAACTAGGTAGATGTGGGAGGAGGCATTACAAATTGGTACCAAAGTAAGGTTGTAGCACTATACCTCAGAGTAAAAGTAGATAATCATAAATGTTTGTGTGTTGGGAATTCAAGTATGATGGTGAATGGTTTTTATATGCATCGAAGTTATATGCATGCCTTTCATTCTATTATTGTTGTGGATACATGCATGATAGATGTTATTTGATTAGTGCAGTCATATGCTAGTGCATCTGCTAGTCATGCATGATAGTTAAATTGTTGTTATATACATTGTAGTCATATGTATGATGATTATTGTCATTATGGCTAAGTTCCTGATATTATTATGTATCATGCTAATTTGGATTGGCCTGCACATATGGTTATGGTTATTATATTCATGTATGCATCAGTATACTTGTGATAATGTGTTGTACTAATAGGGATTGATTATGTAGATGTGATAGCCTCCACTAAGATACACTGAGGTGTGATCTTGATTATGTCTTCTATTTCATTTATCTAACATGGTATGATTGCAGGAAATAGAACATCAAATATTAGTCGACAACATTTCAAATGACTCCCCTTATAGGCTTGATATGAAATTAGTGGAATGGGAAAGGTCAATTGATCAGCAAGGAGAAGAGTACTCTCCTGATATAGTAGATACACTTAAAAGTTTGAAGGAAAAAATCAGAAGTTGTAATGTAGATAATAACAAGTTAGTTGAGGCATAGGAAAGACTTGCCAAAGCTCAGGAAAACCAAGAAAAAGTTAATGTAGTCATCCTTTAGAGCCTTTCAAATTTGCAAAAGTAGGGATAGTTGAGGATCAATCATGGAAATGAAGAAAAGACAAATGGTGATCCAGGTGGATGTTGGTGGTCACCCGCCTATTCCACTAGGCCCCCCACAACTGTCTCTTTCAGGTTTTCAGTTTTGTTAATTGTAGCACAATTTACTATTTTTGGTAGTTTTTCGGGTCTCGAACTTTCAGATCCATTTTGAGGCCATAAATGACATTTTTTATTTTCTATAAAACAGGTATTGTGCACGTCAAATGGATATTGTATGCTAAAGTTACGACCCCGGGAAGTTGATGTACCAATTTACTAAAACGGGGCCCATAGTTTTGGCGCTTCATCTCTTAGGGTTAGGGTTTTGGATGTTTAGGGTTTTCCATTGCTTCTTAATAATAAATATGTCTTTGAGCCCCATTGTAACAAAATTTAGAGGCATGTAGTAGCACATCTCTTCTCAGAGATAAGATAACATCGGTTGAGCTAGTCTTATTTCCATTATTTTTGTAATCATATTTCAATATTTGATATTAACGAAATGAAGTTTTATTTCTACTGCATCTCTATATTTATGGTTATATATGTAATTTGTTGCATTCCCTTTTAAGTTTGGATCAGTGGTATCTGAGGGGTTTTCTCTTTACTTTTTCTTTTTTGCATGTCCCTAATGAGGTCGAGAAATAAGGAGTTAGGGCTCGAATTGGTCAAACCTTTATGAGCCCAACCTCACAAATCTCGACAGCCTCCCATGGCAGAAGAGAAGAAGATGAAGGGGCAGGAGATCCTTTCAAAACCTTGCTCAAAGAAGCCTTCGAATTATAGAGGAACGCGATGATGGACAACTTTTCCCAGATCCTTTAGTGACTAGCCAAAGGCAACACATATCCTTCCAACAGCTACTCTAGAAGTGCCACACCCTTCAAGGTACAACTTAACTTTGACATCCCCATATTTGAAGGTCAAGTAGATGTGAACGCTATAGAAAAAGGTTAAATATGCTAGAAGGATATTTTTTTGTTCATGATTTTTCCATCTAGGAAAAGATTATTTTAGCACTTCTCAAAGATTCCCCCCATGTTAAGGACTGGTCGGAAATCTACTGTGAGAAGAAGGATGAAAGTACACCCTCACTATTTTCAGCCGCACCCACTTGGAATTCATTCTGGGCCACCATCAAGTAATAGTATTACCCTGTCGAGAGCTATGAGGATAAATACATAAAGTGGATCATGCTGCAACAAGGAAGGGACCAAGACGTGTTAGAGTTTACCAATGTTTCTGTACGAAGATGGGTATTAAGGATTTTGAGAAAAATTGGGTACTCAAGTACCGCCACTGCCTACACATGTACATCCATGATGATATGTAGTTCATTGACATCTCCTCGCTCGACACAACATACCTATACACTGACAAGATTGAGAATAAGTTTAAACAAAAAAAAGAAAGACTTTGGATTTGTGAATTAGAAGGAGGGGAAAGGTGTCCCCAAACCACATAGCAAAGGAAAAAGCCAAGGTGGGGAAACCTAGGATAACCCATTGAAGCCACAAGCAAAGAATAAAAACACGAAAATAAAGAAGGACAAGGGAAAGTGGTGCGAGTTCCATAAGAGCTCCACTCATAACACAGGTGTGTATTGGGCCAAGAAATCACTGGTGCCCGAGTTGAAGGGTTCTGAATCAGACACATGTTTTGAATTTGATTCAAACTGACAAGGGGAATGACAAAGGGAAGCAAATCATTGACGTAGAGCCCAGTGCTACTGTGTCCACCAACAATATCTAGAAGATTGAGCCTAAAGATCCAGAGGAGGGGGAACGCCTCTTCCACTGACAGATGTGGGTGAAGTGTTCTATACTCTAGTTTTGTCGACAGTGGGAGCCAAAAGAACCTCATTTCAACATAGGTCGTAAAGGGGTTGGGCCTACTGACTATAGCACGTCCACAACCGTACACCATCGTGTGGCTTCACCAAGGATGACATCTTCGCGTTAGCCAACACTGTCACCTTCCCTGTAGCATTAAGCCCTTCAGGAATGAGGTATTGTGTGATCTTTCTCCTCTTTAAGTTTGTGATGTATTATTAGGACAACCATACTTGTGGAAGCAACATATTGTCTATGACTCTAGACCTCACTTTGTTATTATTTCTTTGGGTAATAACTTATACAAGATACGGAGGCAGCCCCGCCTACCATCATCTCTTTGGTCTCTGCTAAGAAATTCAGTAATATCATCTCCCAAAATGGGAAATTTATTTTCTTTCTGATTCACTCTCAAAGTAAGGGGAAGATCATAGCCACATCCATGACCGCTAGGAAGGGTTTCTCCACGCAACAGAAGCAGGTTGATACGGCCATGGAAGAATATAGGGACATCTTCTTGTTACCCATTGAGCTACCCTTTCACTTTCAGGTCAAGCATTCGATTGATCTGACTCCCAAAGCACCTCTACCCAATGGGTCAATATGTCATCGCTCCATTATGGAAAATGAAGAAATCAAGCAGAAAATACAAGATTTTCTACAAAAGAGCACATTCGGCCAAGTTCCTTGCCTTGTGGGAGCCCAATTGTACTTGTATAAAAGAAGGATGGGACCTGGAAGCTTCGCATTGATTATTGGGAACTAAACAAAATCACTGTCAGGAATAGGTATCCAATCACACAGATTGATGACCTTCTGGACCATTTCAATGGGACCAAGTATTTCAGCAAGATTGATATGAAGTCTGGACATCACTAGGTTCCAATAGAGCCCACAGATGTATGGAAGATTTCCTTCAAAACCAAGGAAGGCCTTTTTGAATGGTTATTTATGCCCTTCAGGTTAACAAATTCCCTTGCTACTTTTATGAGGCTATTAGATGACATCTTGCAGCCCTTCACCAACTCATTCATGCTTGTTTATCTAGAAAACATCCTCATCTTCAATAAGAGTTGGGAAGAACACTTGAAACACATTTGACAAGCCCTTTGAACCCTTCGGCAAAAAAAACTGTAAGCCAACTTGGAGAAATGCACCTTTGGCATGAGTCAGGTCCAAGATTTGTGTTACATGATAAATGAATGTGGTGTGCATGTGGATATGACTAATTGAAGTTATTCGGGATTGGCCAGCCCCAACCACCTTAACAAATATTTGCATCTTTTTGGGCCTTGAAAATTTTTATGAGAGGTTTGTATTGGGATTCTCCCATATTGCTTGTCCTTTGATTCAGATTACTAAGGGTGGGGTGAAAGATTTTTTTTTTTGGTCTGAGTCCCAACATAAGGTGTTCGTTGAGTTGGAGCACTGCCTCTACTTAACATCGGTGCTCACATTACGAGACCTGTAACAACCATTTGAACTTGAGACAAACGCCTATGACTATGCTATTGGTGTAGTCCTCACCCAACATGGGAATCTAGTGAACTATCATAGTGAGGCACTTTCTGATATAATTCAGAAGTACCCTACCTATGGTAAAGAGATTTATTCCATGTGCATGCTTGCAGGCAATGGAAGCATTACATTCTAGGGAAGGACACGATCATCCACACCAATCACTGACCTATTTACTTTATACAAACATAAGGGAAGTTGCAGAACGATCTCTATCAGAAGTGTTCTAGATACCTGCAACAATTCCATTTGAACATAAAATACAAAAAGGGCAACACCAATCATGTTGTGGTCTCTGCCTCAACAGGCCCAAGGTTGCAAAACTGACTATTGTTCTCAACTCTTGTGGCCACGAGACCTCTGGATGGATGCAACAATACAAAAATGATCCAGAGTTCACCTCCACATACGATGGCACATTATTATGCTACCTGGTCCACCTTTGTGTTCCTTCAAGTGAGTGTGCCAAGCTGATTTGGGAAGTGCACTACAGTCGAGCTACACCCTTGAAGATATGATGGATGCCTTCTGACACAACTCATAAATTCTGGTCTAGATGAACTTCCTCTCCTGTAATCAGGTGAACCTTTGCACTGGTGATAAGTTCCATGCTATAGCTCTGATCTCATCAAACTTCCATTCCTTTTTTCAGATATCTGCTTCAATTTTCTATAAGGTTGGATCTTCTTGCAACGAGTTCCACAATTCCATGATCTGTTCAAATAATTCTATGTAATCCTTGACTGTAGCTTCTAGTGTAGTCATATCTTCTTTAATAGCAACCTCGCACTACTCTTTGACTTACAGAGGAGTGTTTGGATGCAAATTAAGTTGGAGCTCTGATATCTATACCTGCAGCTCAAAGCAAACCTTACCAATTTCCTTCTTTGATTCTTTTACCATGACAACTAACTTCTGGATATTTTCTGCGGAGGCCACATCTACTGGGATTTGGAGCTTGCAAAACTCACTATAGACATGCTCTATTGCTGCTTTGAGCTACTAACTACGTGCAATGACTTCTTCCCATTCCTTAAGTGCCTACGCTTTTTCCTTGAACATATGTTGGTTTTTGGTGTTTACTTCATGTTACACAATATTTTGTCACTGTCCCTATACTCCCCGTTCTTCATCCTAAAGGACCTGTATAGTGAATCCCCGCATGCTTTCCCTTCATGAAGAAACCCCCATTATGTCCCTCTTCATGAGAAGATCAATTCACTTTTTCACCATTTCCCATAAAACTTTTGATTTTCCCTATTGACAAGACCAACACTAATGGCCCTTGTCTTCCTTGCGCTAATATGTAGGATTTAGCACTGTCCCTAGTGCTCACCAGAGCGATTGAGCTATGTTCTAGTTAGTTTGGTCCTATTATGGAAAGTTTTTTAAATTAAGAGCTAAAGCTTCCAACTTTAGAAACTTCATAACATAAGTATAGGAAATGGTTTGGTCAAATGGGGTCGAGGATGTCGGTTTGGGATCCTTTCCCCTATAATGGTGGAACTAACTCAAGGGATAAGAACTTTTGCCATGAGAAGAGGATCCATCTCCCATCCATTCATCTTATATAAACCTCCCTTCTTCCCAAGCACAAGCTAGTGTTAATGTTGGTGTGCTAGGGCAATTTTGGTTTGGAATAAACAACGAGTTATTCATAGTTGTAGCTCTCTACTTGTGTGAGGGAGAAGTGCGATTTGGTTTGGAGTCAAACCTAAAGGGAAGATCCTTAAAACTATTATTGTTGAGGCCATCATGGAATGCTAGCAAAAGTGTGTGGGAACCTAGTTTTGTCAGAGGAGAACGACAAATTAAGACAATGGTTGTAATCTCTTCTTGATTCAATATATATGCAACTATCAATTGATTTCCTACATGATTTGTCATCTTAGACATTCATGGCTTAATGTTTCTTGACTTGTTAAGTAGGTTGAATTACAATTTGTCTATTATGATAGTTGTTGTTTATTATTGTTTACTTGTTTCAGGTGTTTGAAGAAGAAAGTGAGACATAGCTGGAGCGAGCAAGCAAATAAATCATCAAATGAGATAAGGGTACTAAAAGGTAGGCCCACTTAATTGGTTCTAACCTAAGGAAATATTCCATAGAATATATTAGTTGTGGCTAGAACCATTATCAGGCTAGAGGAATTTGTTTATGTCCAGACTTGTAATTTTACTTCACCACAAATTGGTGACCATACTGAGGAACCAATTCTTTTGTTTATCTTGGATTTCATGATTTCGTCTGAACTTTTCTAGTTCCACTTTTTCCCTTTGGTTCTGTTTATTTTCTCCTGCTTACTTGCTTGAGTTTGAAATTCATAGTAGTAAATCTGGTCTCTATTTCATTTTTTTTCTTGGCTCCCTCCATCAGCGCACTTAATTCGTTGACAGTCACGCTGATCAACGTGATTTGTTGAGAAATAATCGCATTGAGCAGCCTTTGGTGCTTGTTGTCAGTTAGGTAGTCACACCGATGCCTGTAAGTGAAGATTAGGGTTTGTCCTCAATCTTGGCCAATGTGTTTTGCTTTTATGATTTTGACCCCGTAAGCCTTTTAGACCATTTTCTCCATAACTAGAAAACTGTTTTTCATTTGGTTTTGTTTGCTTGTTAGATTATCATCTTTCTTCTTGATTTCTATAATCATTGGGTGGTTAGTGACACTAGGGCATCAAGGTTGTCATTCATTCAATTTTTTATGAATTCAGTAAGTCAAGTTGTACATGTGTAACTTCCATATATAGAAATTTTTCATATACGGAAATTGTGCATATACGAAAGATATGTGTATCTCTTTTATATATGGGAAATTTTTTATATACACATACCTTCCAAGTATATGTGCAACTTCTGTATATATACATAACCTCCATGTATGTGCAACTTTTGTATATGCACATGTCTTCCGTATATGCACAACTTCTTTATATTCGGATATCTTCTGTATATACATGTATTTTATATATGTGAACCTACAATATATGCGCAACTTTTATATACTGAAATTGCACGTATACTGAAACGTGCACATATAAGAAAGTTATATATATACAAAAGATAGGTGCATATCACATATCTCCCGTATATGCACAATTTCCGTATATGTGCAATTTTCATATACAGAAATTGGGCATATACAAAAATTGTGCATATACGGAAGATATGCGCATATCTTCCGTATATCAATAACTTTCTTATATGTGCATATCTTCTATATGTGCACGTTGTTTATGTATCTATATCGTATATGCGTAAATTTCATATACAGAAATTGCGCATATACAGAAATTGTGCATATACCAAAATTGTGCATATTCTTCCGTATATGCACAATTTCTGTATATGCGCAATTTCTGTATATGGAATTTGTGCATATATGATGTAGGTATATACGACATGGATATATGGGAGATATGCACATATAAGAAAGTTAGGGATATACGGAAGATATGCGCACAATTTCCGTATATGCACATATACAGAAATTGTACATATATGGAAGATATCTGCATATCTTCCATATATGTGTAAATTTTTTATATGTGCATATCTTCCGTGTATGTATATATGGAAGATATGCGGATATACGGAAATTGTGCATATACGGAAGATATGCGCATATATTACGTATATCCTTAACTTTCTTATATGTACATATCTTCTGTATATGCACGTCGTTTATGCATCTGCATCGTATATGCACAAATTTCATATACAAAAATTGCGCAGATACGGAAATTGTGCATATACGGAAGAATATCTTCTGTATATGAACAATTTCCGTATATACACAATTTCTGTATATGGAATTTGCGCATATACAATGCAGATACATAAACGACGTGCATATACAGGAGATATGCACATATAAGAAAGTTATGGATATACAGAAGCTATGCACATATCTTCTATATGTGCACAATTTCTGTATATACGCATAGAAGATAGGCACATATAAGAAAGTTAGGTATATACAGAAGATATGCGCATATCTTCCGCATATGCATACACGGAAGATATGCACATATAACAAATTTACGCATATGCAGAAGATATGTGGATATCTTCCATATATGCAAAATATCCATATATGGAAATTTACGCATATACAGAAGATATCCGGATATGCGCATATACGGAAATTGTGCATATACGGAAGATATACACATATCTTATATATAGAAGATATCCGTGTATCTTCCTTATATGTGTAAATTTCTATATACACATATACGGAAATTGTGCATAGTGCATATACGAAAGATATACACATATCTTCTGTATATGTGTAAATTTCTTATATGTGCATATCTTTTGTGTATGCATATATGGAAGATATGCGCATATCTTCCATATATCCCTAACTTTCTTATATGTACATATCTTCTGTATATGCACATCGTTTATGTATCTGCATTGTATATGCGTAAATTTCATATACATAAATTGTTCATATATAGAAATTATGCATATACGAAAGAATGTATTTCGTATATATACAATTTCTGTATATGCGCAATTTTTGTATATGGAATTTACACATATACAATGCAGATACATAAATGATGTGCATATACGGAAGATATGTACATAAAAAATTAGTGACATACGGAAGATATGCGCATATCTTCTGTATATGCACAGTTTCCATATATGCGCATAGAAGATAGACACATATAAGAAAGTTAGTGATATACGGAAGATATGTTCATATCTTCTATATATGCATACATGAAATATATGTACATATAAGAAATTTCTACATATACAGAAGATATGCAGATATCTTTCGTATATGCACAATTATCGTATATGGAAATTTACGCACATACGGAAGATATGCGGATATCTTCCGTATATGTACAATTTTTGTATATGCGTATATGGAAATTTACGCATATACAGAAGATATGCGGATATCTTTCGTATATAAGATATGCATATATCATCCGTATACGCACAATTTCTGTATATACGCATATACGGAAATTTTGCATATACAGAAGATATCCGCATATCTTATATATAGAAGATATCTGCATATCTTCCGTATATGCATAAATTTCCGTATACGCATATACAAAAATTGTGCATATACGGAAGATATTAGTATATCTTCCGTATATGCGTAAATTTCCATATACGGAAATTGTGCATATACAGAAGATATCCGGATATCTTCCCTATATACGTAAATTTCTTGTATGTGCATATCTTCTATGTATGCATATACATATATGTTCCATATATCCCTAACTTTCATATATGTGCCTCTCTTCTATGCGCATATACGGAAATTGTGCATGTACAGAAGATAGGCACATAAAGAAAGTTAGGGATATGCAAAAGATATGTGCATATCTTCCGTATATGCCTAACTTGCTTTATGTGCCTATCTTTGTGTGCATACATGGAAGATGTGTACATATAAGAAATTTACGCATATACGGAAGATATGCGGATATCTTCCGTATATGGAAATTTATCCATATACAGAAGACAAGGGGATATTTTCCGTATATGCACAATTTCCGTATATGCGTATACAGAAATTTACACATATATGGAAGATATGCAGATATCTTCCATATATAAGATATGCAAATATCTTCCATATATGCACAATTTCTGTATGTACGCATATATGGAATATATCCGCATATCTTCCATATATGCATAAATTTCTTATATGCACAATTTATGGATATCAAATTTGTGCATTTATGATGCAAATACATAAATGACGTGCATATACGGAAGATATGCACATATAAGAAAGTTAGCAATATACGGAACATATGCACATAATTTCCGTATATACGTGGATATTTTCGGTATATGCACAATTTCTGTATATGCAAATATCTAGAAATTGTGCATATACGGAAGATATCCACATATCTTATATACATAAGAAATCTCATATCTTCCGTATATGCATAAATTTCTTGTATGTGCATATCTTCCGTGTATGTATATATGGAATATATCCACATATTTTCCGTATATCCCTAACTTTTTTATATGTGCATATTTTTCGTATATGCACGTCGTTTATGTATTTGCATTGTATATGAGCAAATTCCATATACAAAAATTGCGCATATACGGAAATTGTGCATATTCTTCTATATATGCACAATTTCCGTATATGTGTGATTTTTGTATATAGAATTTGCACATATACAATGTATATACATAAATAACGTGCATATACGGAAGATATCCACATACAAGAAAGTTAGAGATATACTGAAGATATGCGCATATCTTCAGTATATGCACAATTTCCGTATATGCGCATAGAAGATAGGCACATATAACAAAGTTAGAGATATGCAGAAAATATGCGCATATCTTCTGTATATGCATACACAAAAGATATACACATATAAGGAATTTACGCATATACAGAAGATATGCGGATATCTTCCGTATATGCCCAATTTCTGTATATGGAAATTTACGCATATATGGAAGATATGGGGATATATTTCATATATGCACAATTTTCATGTATGAATATACATAAATTTACGTATATACGGAAGATATGCGGATATCTTCTGTATATGCACAATTTCCATATATGTGCATATACGGAAATTGTTCATATATGGAAGATATCCGCATATCTTCCGTATATGCATAATTTTCTTATATCCACAATTTATGTATATGGAATTTGTGCATATACCATGCAGATATATAAACGACGTGCATATACGAAAGTTATGCACATATAAGAAATTTAGGAATATACAGAAGATGTGCACATATCTTTCGTATATGAACAATTTTCGTATATGCACATAGCAAATAGGCACATATAAGATAGTTAAGAATATGCGGAAGATATGTGCATATCTTCTGTATATGCATAAACGGAAGATATACACGTATAAGAAATTTACGCATATACGAAAAATATGGAGATATATTTTGTATAAGCACAATTTCCGTATATGCGCATGTACAGAAATAGTACATATACGGAAGATATCTGAATATCTTCAGTATATGCGTAAATTTCTGTATATGCATATATGGAAATTGTGCATATATGAGAGATATCTGCATATCTTTTGTATATGCGTAAATTTCCACATATCGAAATTTTGCATATACGGTAGATCATATACGGAAGATATCAACATATATTTCGTATATGCGTAAATTTCTTCTATGTGCATATCTTCCGTATATGCACAATTTCCGTATATTAGCATATCTTCTGTATATACGTAAATCTCTTATATGTGTATATCTTCTATGTATACATATACAGAAGAGATGCGCATATCTTCCGTATATCCCTAACTTTCTTATATGTGCATATCTTCTATGCACATATATGGAAATTTTCAATATACAAAATATATTCGCATATATGGAAATTGTGCATATATAGAAGAATATTTTCCGTATATGCACAATTTCAATATATGCAAAAAGTTTGTATATGGAATTTGCGCATATACGATGCAGATACATAAACGACGTGCATATATGGAAGATATGCACTTATAATAAAGTTAGGGATATACGGAAGGTATGCGCATATCTTCCGTATATGCACAATTTTCCTATATGTACATATATTCTGTATATGCACAATTTCTGTATATGCGCATAGAATATATGCACACATACGAAAGTTAGGGATATATGGAACATACGCGCATATCTTCCATATATGCACAATTTTCGTATATGTGCATATACAAAAATTGTGCATATACGGAAGATATGCGCATATCTTCCGTATATGCGTAAATTTTTTATATGTGCATATCTTCTGTGTATGCATATACGGAAGATATGCACATATATAGAAATTGTGCATATACGGAGGATATGTGCATATCTTCTGTATATCCCTAACTTTCTTATATGTGAATATCATCCATATATGCACATCGTTTATGTATCTGCAACGTATATGAAAAAATTCCATATACAGAAACTGCGGATATATGGAAATTGTGCATATACGGAAGATATTCTTCCATATATGTACAATTTCCGTACATGCGCAATTTTTGTATATGGAATTTGCACATATACGATGCAGATACATAAATTACGTGCATATACAGAAGATATACATGTATAAAAAAGTTAGGGATATACGAAAGATATGCGCATATATTTCGTATATGCACAATTTCCGTATATGCAGATAGAAGATAGGTATATATAAAAACGTTACGGATATATGGAAGATATGTGCACATCTTTTATATATGCATACATGGAAGATATGCACATATAAGAAATTTACACATATACGCAAGATATGCAGATATCTTCCATATATGCACAATTTCCGTATATGGAAATTTACACATATATGTAAGATATGCAGATATCTCCCGTATATGAACAATTTCCGTATATGCGTATACCGAAATTTACACATATATGGAAGATATATGGATATTTTCTGTATATAAGGTATGCAGATATCTTCCTTATATGCATAATTTCCGTATATGCACATATACGAAAATTGTGCATATACGGAAGATATCCGCATATCTTCCGTATATGCGTAAATTTCTTATATATGCATATCTTCTTTGTATGCATATATGGAAGATATGTGCATATCTTCCGTATATCCCTAACTTTTTTATATGTGTCTATCTTTTATGAACATATACGAAAATTTTGCATATACGGAATATATATCCATATCTTCCGTATATCCCTAACTTTCTTATAAGTGAATATCTTTCGTATATGCACGTCGTTCATGTATCTACATCGTAGTTACGCAAATTCCATATATGTGTATATAGGAATATATCCGCATATCTTCCGTATATGCACAATTTTTGTATATGCGCAATTTCTGTATATGGAATGTGTGCATATATGATGCAGATACATGAAAAACGTGCATAAACGGAAGATATGCACATATAAGAAAGTAAGGGATATAGGGAAGATATGCGCATATCTTCCGTATATGCACAATTTCTGTATATGCGCATAGAAGATATAAAGATATAAGAAAGTTAGCGATATACGGAAGATATGCGCATATCTTCCGTATACGCATACACGGAAGATATGCACATATAAGAAATTTATGCATATACCTAAGATATGTGAATATACAGAAGTTGTGCATATACAGAAGATATGCACGTCATTTATGTATCTGCATCGTATATGTGCAAATTCCATATACATAAATTGTGCATATACGAAAGATATGCACATATCCTCCGTATATGCATAATTTCTGTATATGCGCAATTTCTGTATATGGAATTTGCACATATACGATGTAGATACATAAAAGATGTGCATATACGAAAGATATGCACATATAAGAAAGTCAAGGATATATGCACATATACGGAAGATATGCGCATATGTTTCGTATATCCCTAACATTCTTATATGTGCATATCTTTATGCACATATACAGAAATTGTGCATATACTAAAAAGATGTGCATATCTTCTATATATCCCTAAGTTTTTTATATGTACATATCTTCCGTGTATGAATATTCGGAAGATATACTCATATCTTCCGTGTATGCATATATGGAAGATATCCGCATATGTTTCGTATATCCCTAACTTTCTTATATATACATATCTTCTATGCACATATACGGAAATTGTGCATATATGGAATATATGCGCATATACGGAAGATATGCGCATATCTTCTGTATATCCCTAACTTTCTTATATGTGCATATCTTCCGTATATTCACATATCTTCTGTATATGTGTAACTTTCTTATATATGTTCAAATCTACCATAGATATGCATAACTTTTGTATATGTGCGCAACTTTCGTATATGCGTATATCTTTAGTATATGTAAAGCTTTTGTAGATGTGAATCTTTTAGTATATCATAATGATATGTTCATCCACGTATGCAACATCAAATAAGATATAAATATAAATGTAACATTCATCAAGGGTAGATGGTGGAGCACTTGGTGACGGATATATGCATGGTTTAGGGGTGCTGGATAAAGGCATGGTGGATGTGAAATAGGGAAAAGGTAGTCAGTGTGGGCGATGATACACCCCCACAGGTGGTATGATAGTGGGAATCACTGTAGGTCGGGGGATTAACTTAGGGTCGGAAAATGGAATGTTAAGGGTGGATGATTGAAAAAATGAGAATGGTGGATGACTGAAGGGTAGGGGTGAGCATTGGGAAGGTATTATAGAGCTGGTGATAGACATGGAAGAATTTATGGAGGAAAAAGGTGGTGGGTGTGGGCGATGATACATCCTAATTGGTTTGACAATAGGGGGGAGCACCCCTAGTGAGGGTATTGAGATGTTAATGGCTGAAGAAGTGTTCCCAATGGTAGATCCTTTTTCAATATCATATTCATCAAATAAACAAATTTTACAATTTGGAATGTTGTGAGATGTGGGTCCCTTAGTCGTAACAATAAAAATAGTTCACATAGTTATGTAAATGTGTTAAACATGATAACATATTGCATTTAACGTAAAACAATGCATAGCATGAAATTTCCATACCAATATTGGGTATAACAGAATCTTGCATTATCTCAGGCGCGTGGTCCACATTTCTTTGTTTTTGAGAAGATGACTCCAATTGTTCATCCATTTTTTTTTTCCTTGCATGAACTCGTCCAACCCTTTTTATTTACTGGACTCAAGAAACTATGTTTTCCCTTGGTAGTGATCTTGGATGGAGTTATAGTATTGAAAATCATTTTGTTGTATTCTTGACATGCTTTGTCTACCAAGTTGTTCAATGTATATGCTTGTTCCAAATTTGTAGGTATTATGGATCTCAATTTCCCATGAGTTGATGAGTTAACACATTTCATCTCATCATCTTCAGAGAATGCACTATCTTGTTGTACATTGGTTGATTCAACATTGTATGAGAAATTCTCTAAATCATCAATGCTTGTTTCATTATGATAATTCAGATTGGGAAGAGAATCAAAGCATGGCGAAAGCTCTGTTTGGATTTCTGGGCCTAATATAGGTGCTTCATTCAAATCAAATAAAATTCTAGGCCTTTCTATAGTGGGATCACTCACACCAGGTGCTACATTTTCACCCAAAATAGTGTTACTCACTAACATCTCAACTTTCAATACATGTTTACAGAGATTTCCATTCAGGGCCCAATTGCAATTATAGAAGTGTAGATTAGAACCCTTATATATGACATTGCTACGAACCCAAGAATCGTTACTCTTTTCATTAGGCACACAATCTTCATTTGGGATTTTCTTAGCTCTAGACTTGGATGAATTCAATTGTTCCTGTATTTTTCTGGGTCGTAGAAAACTAGCTTCTTTTAAATGGTGCATATGATTGTAATATAATGCAACCTTTGTCAACAAAACAGAGATTAACCAATCAACCCTTCTATGGCATGCATTGTTCTTGTCACATAGGCACCTTTCCTTTATATATCGATGGCAAGATTCAATGGCATTGTTCGTATCTTGATTTGAATGTGGAAAATTTTTGTATGCTTTTGCTCACACACCTGTAGAAATAAATTTATTAGTTATATATTAATAAGTATATATATGACATGAAAAATAGAGTCATTAAAACCACCAATAAGAAGCTTACATATTTTGTTGTTGGCTAACCAAGTATTTTTAAAATATTCCAAAAAGCTTTTCTGTTCACTGAATTCTTCGAATAAGCTTTCAAATTTTTTTTTCACAGATTCATCATCTTTACACGTGTGCATGATTTATCCTAAACCACGAAAAATGTGTATTTGTTTTTCCCTTCCTTGGACCTTGTTTACAACATTCTTCAACCATGCACGACGAACATGCCATACACATAATAATACTTTACAATTGATTGAAGACCTGCAATAACATAATTTTTAGAGAGATTATATATTAACAATATTTTTTATGCCTCTTATAAAAATAATAAACACATCACCTCAACGCTTCAATTTCGGCAGTAGCATCATCTGTGATGAAGGCAAGAACATGCCAATCTGGTCGCTCTTTGCTTCCAATTGCAAATAAGGCCAACATCCATTTAGAAAGATCAGCTATAGTATTGCGTGATGATATCACGCAAGCTAGTGGAACCCCATTGTGATGTTCATCGAAAATCATTAAGGTGTAAAGTTGATACTTCATTACAAAAAATGTGCATAATTATATTTATATAAGAGACATGCATTAATATGAGGTTAAATAAATGAATCAGATTTAGGATAAATATGTACTCAACCCGTACTTATTTGTACTAATGGTTGAATCCATTGAGATAATATTATCGTGAGCGTATTTCAGTATCATTGAACACATCCAATTTGTTTGTATGCCTATTATAAAAGGGATATTTTCAACAAGTTATTGTTTTTGGTAGAAGAAAAAACTCTCTCGATGTTCCTTATACGATCATTCTAAACTCTTTGGATCACTTTGATCTTTAACATACTCTAGCATTATGATATCATTGTAAATGTTACTTATATCTTTTCTTGTCATGCATGTATCTTGAGGTATGCCTGTGTATAACTCACCAGATCCATCCTTCACATCAGAGATGAACTTGTCCCATATTATTGTAACATTAAAACCTCGTTTAATGAAATGTTGCACACTAGATTGCATATCCCTTGTTAAATGTGGTGCATAATTGAGTCTCATGGACCTATCGATTGCATCTATCCCATGACCAATAACATTGGATTTATCAATATGCCTACATGTAGTATATATTATTACAACATCATCTGGTCTCATTTGAAGTCGTCGCACAAAGAAGTGACATTGGAAACCAACTTTAATACTTTCATGTCGATTGCGGTTTTTCTTTGGGTTTGATGATGCACTCCTAATTCTCCTTTTCGACTGTGGACTATATGAACACCAATAACTATACGTAAAAAAATTACTACAAATTAGATATAATTTTTATGCATATTGAAAAATTATACGTATCTTGAAAAAGCATATAGAGATTCACACAGTGTACTCCAGATATGTTGAGTAATTAATGTGTTTGATATCCTCTATTTTTTTACTTCGATGATTCTTAAGAAGAAATTGAGTGGGTGCACTTTCATTTGATTCCTCTCCACTTATGAAATCATCAAGTCGACAATATGGAATAACTGCAACTTGGTCCCCCTCAATTTCTGTCCATGTTAAGTCTTCTGCTAAAAATTGTATCATATCTTCTTGGTCTTCAACTTCCAACTCATTAATCCTCTCCCACTTAGTCATTCTTAAAATACCTGTACAAATTGCATTGAAAATAATTTAATTTTTGTAAATATTATGGTCTTGATTAATGCGTAGCGTACTAAGCATGGAAGTCTCATTTTTAAGTAAATATTTTATTCTTTTCACGTAAACCACTTTGGGATTAAGTAATATTGAGGGGATCTTAGATGACATTGTACGATAAATAAGATCAAAAGATATTGGGTCATTAATAAGCTTAAATATCTCTGAAAAATTTAGACTAACCATGTATGACATATGAATTCTTTCTGGAGGTGGTGCGATCATGTTATTGTCGAGGGGCGACTTTTGATGAGTCACTGAGTTGGAAGGGGTCAAAGGGAACTGCCTAACACTGACACATAAGATGGTGTGCTAATGGGTCCCTTCGAATAGGGATAAAAGGGAGAGACATAAAACCTCTCCCAAACAAACCCCCCAATATCAAGAGTAAAACCACTAAAAAAATTTGTGAATTAAGACAAGAGGAGATCCCCTTTATTAATCTTCTTTGAGAAAAAAATACATCATGGTGGTGACTTAGTAATGTTATAGAATAGGATAGGAACTCCACTAGGATAGAATAGGATCAACTAGCTCAAAAATACAAGACTCACCAAACCACACCTCATTTTGCAATCTAGTTCCTCTAGCTAAAAAGCTAAAGCCTATAACCATCCTCCTTGAAGAATAAAGGGTGGCATTGATTTGCATATATATTGATCAAAGATTTATTCCCCCTTAAAGCATCCAAGAAGTAAGCTCTCTTCACTTGTTCTGCTAACCACAGGTAAAGTATCAAGTCTTTGCCATACCTCATGGAAAACGTTTGTAGCAAGAACACCACTACTTACTGACAACTGAATAGTGGGAACCTGCTTGTCATTTTCGAAAGTCATTGAAATCAACTCAATCTGGGAACTAATTAAGGATTCAAGCCTTCTATTCCATTCCTCTTTGTCAATGTAAGTCCTTGTGTCACAGAGGACAAACAAAACAAGCCGGAAGGTAATCTCCAATGACTGTGAGGCAGCCTTTACCAACCCCTCTCTAGACCAACCAGGCCATTCCTTAAAATTCCACATGGCACTAAGCTCAGGGAGATGCACATATTGCTCATAATCCGCACACTCCATGGGGGAGGGCTCTATGGACTCTTCAAAAAAGGCAAAATATGATGCCATTTATTTACAGGACATATTTTTATCCTGCAAACAAAACCAGGAGAGTAAAGACACCGATGCTCTCCATATACCATAATCTAAAAAGGACAACATAATAATAGAATAGACACTAAAATCCATTTTAAAAACTAAAATTTTAAAAACTAGAATAGAATAAAATGTTCTTCAATCTTTTTATTATTTAAAAATTTATATATAATATGTTACTGGACAAAAAAAGTTGCATCAACCGTTTGTTGTCGTTGTTTTCTTGGTCGTACAAATGCTTCTTAGATGTCTTGTGATGGTTGTGTGAATGTATTGGATGGTTTATGTGTGAGGTTAGAATAACTCTGAATGCAGGGTAACTTTAAGTCTCAGAAAGTTTTAATGAATCCCCGATTTCTATTGCATGAATTTTAACTTGGTTGCCTTAGTCAATCTCAAGGGAAAAATCGATGTCCTTCCCTATTCCGATGCCATGATGCTGTCTGAAAATTAAGGAAAAATAGAAGTATAGTTTGCAATGAAACTTATACTAAATTGACATTTTGAGAGTTGTCCTCATCCCCAATGCAAAAACTACTACAGAATTTCTAATCATTTTGCTGAAGAAAAATTAATCAATCGCTTCTCTAACTGATGGTAGATTTGTTGTGTAGGAAGACCAAATGTGATCGATTTCCCCTCAAGACCTTCGATGCGTGGCCTAAAACAAATCTTATCTGTGATTTCCACTGGGCCTATAGCGGTTGATGCTAATACCACAAATTCAAACAATTCGCTTATTTTGGCTGGAGATCGGACTAAGAGACCTGATACATTACACAAATTCAAGCAATATAGAGGTGGATGGAACATTACAAACAAACATTACTGGGTTGTAAGATTTTAAACATTCTAGTGCATCTGCCTGCAACTTTTTAAACATAAATTAAGATAATAAGCACAGAAAAAGGAGCGGCCAGTAATATTTTGAGAGTTTTCCCATTGGTCACACACCATTCTCTAGACCAAACCTAAGCCAGTGTTAAATTCGCAAAGATATATTTTTCATAAAAAATGCCATATTTCAAGTTTCTTATAGGTTTGGTAAGTTATCTCTGCATTTGAAGCAATTTGCTTTTTTTCTAACTTAAATCTATGTAGCTTTGAGAAATTTCCACTTTCACCTTAGGCAATTATGGCTTATCATTTAGTAGAAAAAATCACTTTCTGGCTAAATATAAACACTCTTCTTACTGACATAGTTTAAACAGATTACCTATTTGGGGCCATGGTTAATGTTGACCAGGGACTTCAAACTTTTATAAAAAATTGTCAGCCATGGATCTCGACAAAGTCAAGAAAGTGGTTGAGTACAAATGTTATGAGCCAAGACTTGGAATCTATTTATTTTTCTGAGAAAACTGATGAGTGATAGCAATGGAAAACAACAACAATAAACAAAGCTATAATAACCACGAGAATCAACATCAACAGATTCAACATTAACCGAGAAATACTTGTTTCAAAGTAGACGGGGAGGAAACACTGCATGCATTGCGTGGGATCACCCTCTGTAACTTTTGTTCGCCCATTTTCTGTTAGGAATTTGTTCAATTGTTCGATTGCTAGTGATGTGGGTGAATGTGATAGTGGTTGGTAACGTGTTTAAATGCCATTAAATGCAATTAATACCCGTAGGTCATCGCTGCAGTTGAGGCGGACAGGCTAGATGGGTAGAAACATGGCATGGATGCATGGTTGGGTCGTCGGAGCTTGGTGAGATGTAACATGTGATGGATGCATGGTCGGGTCACCAGAGCTTGGTGAGATGTAACATGCGATGGATGCATGGTGTGAGGGACGACGACGATGGTGACATAAGGACAAGGGATGGCAGGAGGAATCTAGGCTATAAGGACGCACATTAATGTTTCTATAGAGGTGGAAATAGCTCTCGTCTCTTGTATATGGACGTTGCAGATATACGATAGATGCACATATATAAAAGACGTGCATACACAGAAGATGTGCACATATAAGAAATTTACGCATATACGGAAGATATGCGAATATACGGAAGTTACATATATACAGAAGATATGTGCATATACGAAAGTTGCGCATATATGGTAGATGCACATATACAATATACAGAAGTTGCGCATACGAATGATTTGCGCATATATTGCGTAGATGCACAATTTACGTATATGCGTAATTTCTGTATATGGAATTTGCGCATATACGAAAGTTATGTATATACGGAAGATATGCCCAAATATCTTCCATATATCCCTAACTTTCTTGTATGTGAATATCTTTCGTATATGCACATTGTTTATGTATCTACATCGTATATGCACAAATTCCATATACAAAAATTGCGCATATACGTAAATTATGCATATACGGAAATTATGTATATACGAACGTGCGTGGATTATAAAGCACTAAACAAAATCACGATGAAAAATCGTTACCCTCTTCCATGCATTTATGGCTTGTTAGATCAGTTAAAGAATGCTATCTATTTCATCAAATTGGATTTGCGTAGTGGTTATCACCAGGACTGAATTGGAGAGCAGGATGTGTGGAAAACTACCTTCAAGGCCAAACAGGGGTTGTTCGAATGGATGGTGATGCCATTTGGACTTTACAATGCTCCAACCACTTTCATGAGGGTCATGAATGATCTTTTTAGGCCTTTCATTGATGAATTTATTCTTGTATATCTAGATGATATCCTTGTCTTTAGTAAAAGTTGGAATGAACATGTATGTCATGTGAAGAAAGTGTTTGATGTATTGAAAAATGAAAACTCTATGTAAAATTGTCAAAGTGTGAGTTTGGGAAAACCTTTTTGGTTTACCTAGGTCATATGGTTGGTCATGGTCAGTTAAAAATTGATCCTTCTAAAGTTGAAGCAATTGTAAATTGACCTAAACCTACAAGTGTAACCGAGGTTCACAGCTTTTTGGGTGCAGTACAGTATTGGAGGAGATTTATTGCCAATTTCTATATTATTGTAGCACCTTTACACACATTGACAAGTGTAAAGCAAGTCTGTCAATGCGTAGGAAAGCAACATAAGTCCTTTGAAAATAGCTTTTCCAATGACTTCACTTCTGAGAAAGGGGCCTGCTTTCCACTACACAGTGGAATGTCAACAAAGTTTTGAGCAACTAAAGTAACCTCTTATTACTGCCCTACTGCTAAAAGTAGCAGATCTAGAAAAATCCTTTGTACTATGTATAGATGCAAGTAAGGAGGGTGTCAATGGAGTATTAACACAGGAAGAGAAGGCCATAGCTTATGAATCACGTAAACTAAAGGATTATGAGCAACGCTACTCTACCTATGATCTGGAGTTGGCCATATATGCATGTCTTTTATATATGTGAATCTACAATATATGGGCAACTTCCATATACAGAAATAGCACATATAAAAAAATGTGCACATATAAGAAAGTTATGTATATACAGAAGATATTCACATATCATCCATATATGCACAATATCTGTATATGCACAGTTTCCATATGCAGAAATTGTGCATATACGAAAGTTATGCGCATATCTCCCGTATATGTGCATATCTTCCGTATATGCATGTCGTTTATGTATCTGCGTCGTATATGTGCAAATTCCATATACATAAATTGCGCATATACGGATATTGTGCATATACGAAAGACATGCTCATATCTTGTGTATATACATAGTTTTCATATATGCGCAAATTCCATATACGGAAATTAAGCATATACGGAAATTGTGCATATAAGCAATATATGTGCATATCTTCCATATATGGGCATCTTTTGTATATGTGCATCTACCATATATGTGCAACTTCCATATACAAAAATTGCGCATATATGGAAATAAGATATAAATATAAAAGTAACTTAACTTGTAAACTTGATCATTTGCAAATAATAAAAGAAAAATCCATTACAACTACATTCATCATAAGTAATGTAACATTGATAGAATATAAAATCGCATCCACATAAGGATTTAAAATTCAATGAAGATGTTATCATAAACACAAGTCTAAATTTATGTATTTTTATTCAAAATAGGTCCAACTATACATGTTTCTTTTTTACAAAATAGAACTTCATTTCCAACATAGATAATGGAATCTCATGCCTGTAAATGACATAATGGGAAAATAACATCATGCTTGATCTAAAGTATGGGTACATAAGTCACCCTCATCCCTCTTAGCACTCCCAGGTGGATTTCCTAATTGATATCTCTACAAAAATTACAATAATCAATTAGTTGTAAAAATTGAAAGGCATATAATCAATTTCATTAATTCATGATGATATTTTGATCAAATACTCATTCTCACTGTGAGGATCTAAGGCAATGGAGAAGACAGCCCTTCCTGGGTAGATGGTGGAGCACTTGGTGACAAATATAGGCATGGTTCAAGGGTGCTGGATAAAGGCATGGTGGAAGTGAAATAGGGAAAAGGTAGTTGGTGTGGGTGACAATACACCCCCACCGGTTGTATGATAGTGGGAATCACTGTAGGCCAACGAATTAACCTACGGGGGGAAATTGGAATGTTAAGGGTGGACGATTGAAAAACTGAGAATGGTGGATGACTAAAGGGTAGGGGTGAGAACTAGGAAGGTATTACAAAGGTGGTTATAGGCATCGAAGAATCTATGGAGGAAAGAGGTGGTGGGTGTGGGCGATGATACATCCTAATTGGTTCTACAATAGGGGGGAGCACCCTTGGGGAGGATATTGGGATGTTAATGGCTAAAGAAGTGTTCCCAATACTAGATCTTTTTTCAATAGCATGTTCGTCAAATAAATGAATTCGACAATTTGGAATGTTGTGAGATGTGGGTCCCTCAGATGTAACAATAAAAATAGTTCATATAGTTATGCAAATGTGTTGAACATGAAAATATATCGTATTTAACATAAAACAATGCATAACATGAAATTTCCACACCAATATTGGGTATAATAGAATCTTGCATTATCTCAGGTGCGTGGTCCACATTTATTTGTTTTTGAGAAGATGACTCCAATTGTTCATCCATTCTTTTTTTCCTTGCATGAACTCGTCCATCCCTTTCAAATTCTAGTTTATCTGTCACTAATTTTGACTTGCGACCACATCACCTCCTTTTATTTACTGGACTCAAGAAATTATGTTTTCTCTTAATAGTGATCTTGGATGGAGTTATAGTATTGAAAAACATTTTGTTGTATTATTGACATGCTTTGTCTACCAAGTTGTTCAATGCATATGCCTGTTCCAAATTCGTAGGTATTATGGATCTCAATTTCTCATGAGTTGATAAGTTAACATGTTTCATCTCATTATCTTTAGAGAATGCACTATCTTGTCGTACATTGGTTGATCCAACATTATATGAGAAATTCTCTAAATTATCAATGCTTGTTTCATTATGATAATTCAGATTTGGAGGAGAATCAAAGCATGGAAAAAGCTCTGTTTGGATTTCTAGGCCCAATATAGGTGTTTCATTCAAATCAAATAAAATTCTAGGCCTTTCTGTAGTGGGATCCCTGACACCAGGTGCTACATTTTCACCCAAAATAGTGTTAGTCACTAAAATCTAAACTTTTGATACATGTTTACAAATATTTCCATTCAGGGCCCAACTGCAATTTCTTGGATGAATTTCACATAGGATTCCATTGGGTATCTAAATTGGTTGTCCTTCTTGTATTTACAAAATTATGTACCCAAAGGCTCTCTACTCTTTCCCTCTCCCCATGTACACATGCTAATTTATTTATTTATTTTATATAATTTGGGTCTTCCAAGTGTTTCAAAAATGGTACTTTCCCCCATTCCCATTACTAGTTTCTTCCAAAATATTGACTCATATTCATTAATATGCAGATTTCTAAGTATGTCACATATTGCATGAGAAAGTGATTTTTGTTTTTTACCTCCTATTTCTACACACTCACATAACCATTCATCCTACGATTTCTTGATTGCTCCCGTCTTACATTTTCATATATCAGCCCATGTGAGTTACTTCTTTTAACAAGGAGAAAATCCTTGTGAGTTGGTGTTGACTAGGTGAAATACACTACTTACAGTCTAAGGGGATCTCTCTGGTATGATGTCTTAATTAAAATTCACATTGTTTTGGACTTTAGTCCCAAATAGTGTGAAGTCTACTTGGGACATCATACTCGAAAAATATGATGTTCCAATTAGACTTCACACTTTTTGGAACTAGATTCCCCTTCGGAATGGAACAATGTAATGTCTAATTGGAACATCATACTAAGAAAATATGATGTCCCAATTGGACTTCACATTGTTTGGGACTAGAATCCCATCTAAAATGAGACGGTGTAAGTCTAAGTGGGACATCATACCGGTAAGATGTCCTTACACTATAAGTCATGCATTTTTCCAAGTCAACATTTGGCTATTCTTACCTAGAAAGGAAGAAACATGTTAAAAATAATATTAATAAAATAAAAAGAATGATATGATCTCATACTGGAAAGATGCCCTTACACTCTAAGCCATGCATTTTTCCAAGTCAAAATTTGACTATTCTTACTTAGAAAAGAAAAAACATGTTTTAAAAGTAAAAGCATGTTAATGTGTCTCATTATATGGAAAAAGAAAAAAAGTACTCAAATGAAAAAAGATAAAAAAAATGAAGATAAAAATATCAATTAAATGAGTTGATTTTCATACTTGTTAATTCTAAAAAATAAATGCTAAATTTAGAAATTCTCACTGTAATGCTAGAGTATATCCAATAACCGTAAGCTAAAAGTCTAGATTGGCACGAGAACTTACTCTTTGAGCCTTATCACACTGAATAAAGATGAGACTCAATAGGGACCCCAAGATTTAAAACCAGGTAAAAGAGTTTAATAATATAAAAATATATATATTATATATTATATATATATATAATATAATATATATATTATTATTTATGTTCTGATAAGTTGCAGGGTGCACACAAATCGTGGTGTATAAGTGGATTTACTTACTGTATATTATTGTAAGTTTTAATACAATCATTTTATTAATAAAATATTTTTAATTAATTTAATTATGTATTGATTTATGTGATTGGCATTTTTTGCTATATAATATATATAGTTTTCAATTTTATAAATAATAATAATAATCTAATATTAAAGTCACAGCAAGCACCAAATTGCAAGGATTTCAGTGGAGGTGTCGATGTTCTACCCCCTCTAAATTTGAACAATAACCTCTTCTGAATAAGTACATATTCTTAAGCTCTATAAAGTTTATAAAAATGTGAAAATGGACAGAGAACTGCATTTGGCAAAGGTCCTTCTTAAACTAAAGAAGAACCAAATACTCTCCCCACAAACAACAACATATGAAAGGAGCCTCTCACTAGGATAACAAGACCAATTTCCTAAACCAAAACCATAACATTGTAATAATAATACTAAAGAGTATTAGAAATTTAACAAATTTACAAACAGTGTTGGTGTAAATGCATTCTAGAAGACCACAATGGAATCTTAGTGTCGGCCCTCCCACCAACCATTTCTCTTACCAACCACATTCACACTCATTGGCATTTGAACTATGCAAAGAATCCAATCAACTGTAATGGAAGAACATTGGAAATCTCGACCAAGGGGGCTTAGGCCTTAACAAGCATAACACAATTGGGGATGCAAGGTAATAAATATCCCACAAGTAGTTTGTAATGAAGTCTTTAGAAAACAATAGGGAAACTCTTAGTCTTTAGAAAACAATAAGGCAACTCTAACAATATTAGGGATAGATTTCGAGTTTAATGTTTTATATAGTCATAATAATAAAAATATGTGATTGCATGGGATAATTAGCTCCCTATTTAATGCCTCAGATGGCAGCTAAGTAAGAATTCTTCACTGCTTCCTCTTTATATATATGCTCCAACACTCCATTAAATTGAATATGGATAATTATTTTAATTTATATGATAAAATGGATATTAATTTATAACTATTATTTATATTTATATATTTTACAATCAGATATTTAAAAATAATTTTTTATTTCTATTATATCAAATTAAATTTATTAAGTTTTTATTGGTTTATTAATTATACGTTTTGTATGAATCATTATTACTTAATTTTATTTTACAATGATATGTATTGTGAAAAAATGTTTTAATTTTATTAATAAAAACAAGATTACAATATAACAAATTGAGTTCAATCAATTTATTAGTACTGCTACTTTTACTTGTTATTAATTTTTAATTGTGTTGAAATTATGTTTTATTATTTTTATTTATTTGATACTCCATTTTATTGTTACTATAATATCTATTCAATAGTGTATTATAAAACATTTTATGGTCACTAACCTTTTTTGAATGCAAAACTTGTAGAAAGGTTTTTATTTAGAGACATTTGATTCCTCCAAACAATTGGAACTCTAAAGTTTAAATAAATCTATATTAATTTT
>APFE030027398.1:6574-64027 GCA_000404065.3 Pinus taeda | reverse complement strand
GATAAATTTAAGCCTACACGTTTCAAACCAAAATAACATTGTTTCATTTTACAAATACTATATCTCTTCCAAACTATTGTTTTATCTATAAATATTATATCTCCTCCAAATATAAACAAGAACAAGAGATATTAAAAATTTTTAATAATTAAAATAAAATACAAAGAAATTTTCTTTTCATTAATATCGTCTATCTCCTCCAAATAAAAAACTCTTGAAATTTAATTAAAAATAATAGTCACAAATATTAAAAATTAATTAAAAATAATATTAAAAAGGTTAAATTGTTTTTCTAAAACACTATAATTAGGAAGGGATTTAATTTATAGTAGTAATAATATATAGCTTATTTTTAAAAACTTTTTAGCATAAAAAAAAAACTTTAAAAAAAATTAAAAAAGGAACAATTAAAAAAATTAAATAAAATTATATAATATAAATATATATATAATTATATATATAATATATAATATATTAAATTGAAAACAACGTCATAAAAACATTTATTTTCTTTAATTTTTTTTAACTATGAATTTTAATTAATATAAAATAAAAAAATTTGCAACTATAATTTCATTTTTAATAAAATCTGCATAAATAATAATAAAATTTAAGAGCCATATATTAAAAGTATTAAAAGTTATATCCTCTTAAAAGTTTTGATACACCATATCTATGCTCTTAAGAACATTTATCCATATTTCTAATAACATCTATGCAGAATATTTTATCTTTTACTTTTACTTGACAAGGAAGAAAAGTTGAATTGCTTTTTAAAACCAAAGAGTGAAGTGATCAACTCATTCCCACTCCAAGTAAAAAACTTGAATTGCTTTTTAAAACCAATTAGTGAAGTGATCAACTCATTCCCAGTGCAAATAAAAAAGTTGAATTCCTTTTTAAAACCAATTAGTGAAGTGATCAACTCATCCCAAGTCTAAGGGTTTGTGTATAGGCCTTGCACCTTTTACAGGCAATGTACCAATAGGTTATAACCATTCAGATGCATCTCTCCCATTCAAACATATTTATCAATTCATTGCAATTTTATATTATTCACAACAATATTGGAAAAAATTCATAATGCTTCAATAACTTTTTGGCTCACCTCACATAAGATTTTGGCTCACCATTTCTTACTTGGTATTAAAATTATATGATAACAATAATATATCCCTAGTTCTTAAAATTTGTGAAAAATGAAATATCATTTTGCTAAAACCCAGTGTAAATATTTTGCACTGATCCCTCATTCAAGGCCCTTCTACATTTTGCATTGATCCCTGATTCAAGGCCCTTCTCTTCCATAAGGATAGGTGCTCACAAAAATTAAATTCATAATGTGCCTAGAATATTGTTGTTTGCATTGTCGTCTAAAACCATTTTGAATTATGAGTGATTTATAGTTTTGCAAAGTTGATGAGAACAGAGAACTGCTACTATCATTTAAAATACATCAAAAGTTGTAGAGGTGAAATGAAGGAATTAGTACAATATTTAATGATTAAAGTTACAACTAAATTCATTTGAATTTGAATCCTTTGGTATGCTTGACTCTCGTATAGGCCATACTACAAGAAGAAAATCAAGCCTAATATTTTATAGTATTCATTTCCTTCCAAATTTTATCACCTCATTGGTATAATAGCCTAATAATCACAATCAAAATTTGAGCAAGCCAATATTTCCAAAATACCACACTTGCTAGCAAACAGATTTACCATAACATCTTCAACCAGGTTGTTTTGCCAACTAATTTTAACAAATTTAGCATAAAATTTGCAACCAGGTTGCATTCATGGAAGTCTAGTCTCTTAAGGCACAGGAAGAGTGATAATAAGAGAAAACCATAGAAACAAAGGGAGGGCGAGCACAAAAGTGCAAGATTTCGTTCCTGGCCCTCCACTCACATCAGCAACTTCTTGCCCAGACCTTGAAAACCACAACAAAATACTAAACACATTATTTTTCACCATAAAACCAGTTGTTCTTGGGTTGCAAAATATACTATCATGCATGCAGAATTACAGGAGCCATTCCAGTGAAGTACTCTGTACCTTGATAGAGAACACTAAATGGTATGTATCAGTAAAACTTGAGCACATGAAGTTACCTGAATGCGTAGAAGTAGCCAGGATAATCTGCATGGCCAGTGACAGAAGCACAAGCATTTTAGAAGAAGCCTCCAGAAAAATCAACTGCTCAAACAACAAACAAACTATACAATAGAATGAAAATACATTCCATTTTTTTTACATTGGAGTTGCAGATTGGGGAAGGGGGAATATTAATATTATTGGTCTTACTTGGGCTGACATCTATTAGCATTGCAGCACCTTGGAAATCATAGGACCCCGGTGCCTTCATGTTTTTTTGATAATACCTGCTGAATGCAAATGAAGCATGGACGAATAAAGTATTGGGCGCATAAGCAAGACCCACCAAGTTGTATAGGGCTATAATCTACAAAACCAGGGCCATAGGCCCAATCCAGAGCTGAATGCAAACTAATGGGGTTAGTCCCATATCTTGCAACACACCATGTGTTATCTTTTTCTTTGCTCTGACCCTCGACTTTTGTTAAAATTTTCCCATCAAAATGAGTCCTATTGGAGTTTAAAATTCCCAAATGTTTGACTTCACTGAAGCGATCAAAATCAAGTACCCCTGAGGGGATTCCAACGAGGGACATTATGAAAAGAAGCCACCAGGCTGGGAGGTCAACGAGCACCATAAGAGCTGGGGTAAGGGATGATCAGAATTATGGCTAGTATATGGGTGGAAAATGTTGACTTATGAATCTACAAAACTAAATATACTGAGCCAAACTAGTAAGAGTAAATATGTTAGAATTCCAATTCCCTATTCACACCCTTGTTGATATACCTGAGACTCACAGAGGCCAAATACAATGCATGAGATTTGTTATTGGAATCAGCTATGGTAGGTTGATGATGTCGAGAGGCATGCACGCCTTCCCATCTTCTAGAGCAACTGCCTGTCATGTGACACATAAACCTAGAATCCCACTATCTCGATGGCAACGCTAAAATGAGTTTTCTCACTAGCAAAGGCAACGATAGCCAGAACCACCGCAATCACCATCAACACCGATCTTGTCCGGAAGCTCATGCTGAGCAAAGAAGCTACACCTTCCCATCTTCCAGAGCAACAACCTGTCATGTGATACATAAACCCAAAATCCCAATATCCCAATGACAACGTTAAAATGAGTTTTCTCCCCAGCAGAGGCAACGATAGCTAGAACCACCGCAATCGCGATTAGCACCAAACTCATCTGGAAGCTCATGCTAAGCAAAGAAACTATAACCAACCAAAGCTGCTTTCAATTTCAACAAAATATGGCAGCGCAGGTTTTGAGATTCAAAATTCCAATTTGGAGAGTCGTTATACAATTCAAAATTTGGTGGAAATTAATATTAGATGGTAGATAGCATATGATACATGACATGCCATGATACACATGCCGCTCGTTTCAATGGGCATCAATATAAAGAACGACGTGGATGATGGCATCATGCATATCTCCATCACTATGGAATCAAAATTTGTTAGCTAGAGAATGGAGGGGATGTCAGAACCAGTGTCCCAAGACTGTCCTTAGAGTCTCTTAAGAGAGCATTAATGTATCAATAGAATTTGAAATGGCTCTTGCCACATGTGGTGGCCTGAAAATAATGTTTGTGGCCTAACCCTCCCTATTCCCTCAGTCCAACTAAACTTGCCAGGAGCATCTTGCGCCTCCACATGACTCTGCATAAATGACAAGTGGAAATTAATAACTAAGGAACAGATTCCGAGCATGGCAAGTATTCACTTGAATCAGATTATCAAACTATGGGATATGGCATAGTACACAAGATCTAGAACTTACTATGATCATTTTCTTTTAAAACTACGACAAGGTTCAGGGTATGAAAATTGTCTAATGAAAAAATGCCATTACATCGCTCGTGCTTCTCTATACAAAATGACAAAACAAAAGGAATCACACATTTGGACTCCTAAGCCTACAACAATAATTCAATATATACCATCCAGATAATATGATACACTTGCATCTTGACTTTACCCATTGTCGAGTCTATATGATCATATCATACCCTTCACTAAGGCAAGTGGTATACCAACATGTTTCTCATTCTTATTCAGCATAACACGAGGCTGTCATATCATTTAATTATTAAGGATATTCTCCCTATATATATAACCATATTCTTTTTCTAGAAATTTAAAAGTGAATTTACTTTCTTCACTAAAATTCTATTGAGAATCAAATTCTTCGTTTTCACTGAAAGGGTGAATTTATTTTCTTTTTCAAATAAATTTCATCAAATTAAAATTTCCAATTAAATTATAATTTATTTATAAATGTGATTTATTGATATTTTAAGAAAAACAAATAAATGAAAAAACTGAAATTAATTAAATTGTTTTCAATGGAAATGATGATTATTTTAATATAATTCAATTAAATTATAATTAATATATTAAAGTGATTTTTTTTTCATGAAAGAAAAAATGAATAGGTTCTATTAAAGAAAGTTCATGTTTATATATGACTTATATATATAAAATATTAAAATATATGATTGTGCCCTATAAGAACAAAAATCCATCATAATCCAGAGGTGAATGTAGTAGTATCATCCCTCCTTCAAACAGAAATTGATTCTCTTCTAGAATGGTAACCATGTTGGGAAGACATGATTTCCTCAGTTTTATTGTAATTTTATCTAATTAGAAGCCTCTAGCAGGCGATTAGGTGGCAGGGGGCGTGGATCCTCATGATAGGTCAGGGTTTGTTTTGTATTGTCATGTTTTTTTTTATAGGAGTCATGTGCAACTGTGTCGAGCAACGATTGGTCAATGTACTATTAGGTCAAAAGAAAGAGGGCGAGACAATTTTGAGTTCAGTAAAGGGCCTCAGGGTCAAGAGGCCATAACGTATAAATCCACCTGAAATAATATAATTTGTGTGTTTTATATTCCGCATTGTTTGAATCCCTTGTGTTTATTTTCTATAGTCTAATTGGAAAGTGTTCTTATCGTAGAAAGGCGAGAAGGACGAGGGAGTTATTGGATACTGTAGTTGGTCGCAGTCACTGAAATGGAAGACCATTGGGATGATAGATTGCACGCTCAATGCATGAACCCTTCTCATTATAAGGAAGGATGAGGATCATCAATAGAGAAAGGATTTAGGAGTCAAGTATAATGAAATTTAGAGCCAACAGTGTAGGAAGGTCATGAGGAGAAACTTGACCCCGACTCGAGTGAGGCCTACTCTGGTGGTCAGGTGTAGCACAAGATGGTCTTTGTAGAGAGAAAGAGAAAAGGTTGACCATCCAACCTCGTCCTAATCTCAAACACCAACCTCTGATGTCGTGGTGGTCATGTGATGTTCGGCTCAAAGGTATTACAAATAAACGAGAAATGTGGAATAAGGGGTGAAGTTAAATGTCATTGGGAGATTGTGTGGTGCAGTTGAAGAATGGTTTTGGAGCTTCATTGTTGCAAGGTAGGTTATGAGTTCATTACTTCAAAATATGGCGAGAGAAGTGAATTTTCGTGGGCCAATAACCCACAGGCTCAAGAAATTAGAGCCATTTGAAGTTTGAACTAAAAGTCCCATAATCTTCTAGTCATCAAGTGGTATAAGAGTACAGGAAGAAGGTCATATTTCTTGTAAAATAGAAACTTCAAGCTATAGTTGGGTAGAATTTGTTGCGGAAATTCCACAGTTGCAATTGTGGGTAGAATTGTCAAGGAGAGGTGAGAAACCATGCAACAACCAAGTGAGCAAAGGAAGATTTAGAGGTTCCAAAGGAGGTGAATCAAGATGTCAAAATTCTGAGCCAGATGAGGAGAGATAGTGAGGTTTCGGTAAGGCATAGTTACAACTCACTAAAAGATACACGCAGAAAGGAAGACTGAGGTTGTGGATGAATGATATGTAGCAATGAGGTGCATGATGAGGCCCATCATGGAATATTTTCAAGCAAGGGAGTATGATGCAGTAGGATGATACAGGAGCATCATCCCTCCCCCAAACTAAAATTGATTCGTAGACGCTTCCAGAAGAGAATCATGGAATCCAAGGAGCAAGGACACAATTTCCTCTATTTTATTGTAATTTTAATTGATGAGAAGCCTCTAAAAGGTGATTAGGTGGAAAGGGACATGGATCCTCATAATAGGTTAGCACTTATTTTATAATTTCCTATTTTGTTTTCATAGGAGTCGCCTACAAATGTGTTAAGCAGTGATCAACCAATGTAATATCAGGCTGAAAGAAAGAGGGCTAGGAAATTTTATGTCAGGCCAAGGGGCTTAGGCTCAAGTGGCTATAATGTATGAATCTCCTTGAGGTAAGATAATCTATGTGTTTTATATTTTTCATTGTTTGAATCCCTCATGTTTATTTTGTATAGCCCTATTGAAAAGTGTGTTTATCATATAAAGGAGAAAAGCATAGGAGTTATTGGATACTCTAGCTAGCTACAACCATCAAAATGGAAGATCACATGGATGATAGTTCCAACACTCATTGTATGAAACAATCTCACTCCAAGGAAGGACTCGGATCAGTAACAAAGAACAGAAGTCGGAGTTGGTTCTAGGGAAATTGAGAGCTAGTCATCGAGGAAGGTTGTGAGGAGAATCCTAACCCCAAATTATGCAAGTCTAGTTGGGTGGTTTGGTCTAGCATTAGATGGCCATCATGGAGAGAAAGAAGAAAAATCGATCATTTGACCTTAGCCTAGTCTTGAACCATGGCCTGTGACATCACAATGGGACCGTGAGCTCCAGTTCAGATGTATTATGCATCAACAAGAAATGTGGAATGAGGGGTGAAGTTGAATGCTACTGGGATATTTTGTGGTGCAGTCAGAGCATGGTTTGGGAGATCCATTTTTGCACAGAAGGTTATGAGTTCATTGTTACACATTAATGCGAGAGAAGTAAATTTTCATGGGCCCATAACCCACATGCTCAAGAAATTAGAGCCATATGAAGGTCAATTTGAGAGGCTGAGAACCAGTGTATCATTAAAAGAATAAAACATATGTCTCATATGTTCATGAAAAAATAAAACACTGATAAAGAAAAAATTCTTATAAAACTAAAGTTCTGTATAATCATAACCATATCAAAAAATATAATGTCACTACAAATTGTATGTAGAAACATTCCATTGGTCGAAAAAGATTCTGAGCAAAGAAGTATGAGATGAGAGGAAACGAACTGATGTTGCGAATATCTCCTTGTACATATACCATGTAATGAATTGATCCAGCCGCCATAGAGAGACCCATTTTAGATAGGGCATGTGCATATGTATTGTGTTCTTTTTGTACATGGGAGAAAGAAATGTGGTGAAATAAACCCCTAACCACACAAATCCTACGTAGCCAACTTGTAAGGAGGGGAAGCGTCAAGGTCGAAACCTCATTGATCTAGTCTTTCGTGACTTTTGAATCACCAAAGAGATGAATTGAGTAATCCTTTGCCACTTGGCACAACACAATTTACCCCATAGAGAAAAAACCTTAGCCTTCGTATTTGAGCTTGATCCACCATTCCCATAGAATTGATCTTGAACCTCAAGAGATAAGGTGATATAAACACCACAACCACATACCATATTTTGGGTGGCTCCATTGAAAAATCCATTTGGATTTAAAACCGAAAAATCAATGAACTTAATTCTTTTTTTCTTTTTTGGTTGTGGCTTCTGTTCATATTATTTGTAGGAGGCACATATCTTGTGACTTAATCAAAAAATGTTAAAAGGGACATTCTCGAAAATAATAGAATTTCTACCGTCCAAAAACCTGGTCATATGAAGAAAGGTAAAGACCTCTCCTCCTAGGATTTTTCCATCCACATTTTGTAGAATTATTCAAGAGAATGAAAGTGCCAACAACCATTTATCATTAAAAATTGTAAGACATGAACCCAAATGGAAAGAGAGAAAGGGAATTGGATAAATAAGTGCATCACATCTTGAACAGAAACTTGACATAAATCATACCCCCCTAGACCTTGGAATACACACTAATAGAGATTTCCCCATGTAAGAACCTTATTTCTCCATACCATCCATCCATATAGTTTTACCTTAAGAGGCATGTCCCAAGATAAGACATGCTCGAGCCAACATTTATCTTCATGAGAAAGTAAAGAAAGAGTAATGATATAGTACATCTCTTGTATTGATATCTGACCTAGGTAAAGACCACCATTCTAGTAAAATTTATCATCTTATTGTCCAATTGTAATACCATCCATTTTTAAACTAAAAATGTACATATCCCAAATATTAGAAAAAACACCATATATATCCTACTCCACAACATTCATCTAGGTGGGATATAATTGTAATGGATTCAAGTTGTTTCAAATTTGGGATATGTAAAAAAGACCCTTGTCATGTAGATGATGAATGAACTCATTCGCTAATAGATAGTTACCATGAAAAATATATATGGGTTTGATCCCTATTTTGATAGCTCTACAGAAGACTATCTCCCATATAATGTTTTCAAGAAGCCACTTATAACATCCCCTCTGTAACCTCGTATGAAAATGCATGGAGTTAGAATTTTTTTACTATATTTACCCACGGGTAACTATCCAAATTACTATTCCAGATTCCTCATTAACCATCAGATAGAATGTTTATCATTACATAGAGTAACTTTAGTAAAGGAATAGTAAGTTAGTACCTATTAACAACCACTATTGTAACATATTAACATAAAGCTTTTTATGTAACCTTGCATAAATTCGATGATTCTTTTAACTTAGTTAGTTAATCATGTTCTCGATAATATAATCATCACATCATGCAAGGAATGAAAGTCATGAAAATGGCACAACAAGAAACCACATCATTTGACACTGATATACCCTGGATCCCCTGTAGGGTGGAAACGAACAATAGACCATGTGAATACATGTTTCCTTTTTGAGGAAATATGACACAATAGGGAATGCAAAAACATGTTTTATTTTCGAGAAAACTAATGCAATAAATCATACAGATACATGTCTTCTTTTCCAAGCTTAAAACCACCATATATATTATATTCTAAAGAGACTAGCACATTATTATGAATTTTGTTTATGTATATTCATCTTGTTTCCCCATAGAATCTTTTCTAATGTAGGCTAACACAACATGCTATCATTTCCCACATGAAAATGTATATTCTTTCCAAAAAGAATCTAACACAAATATTGCATGCAAAAACATATTTCTTTAACAATAAATACAACAACCATACGTTTGTGCATATATATACACATATTCTTTCCAAGAACACTAACCCATTAGCTATCTTTTTTATGCATGCAAGAACACATATTTCATTTTCAATAACTAATTTATTGCTTCCTGTTGATCCAAAATCAAATATAATAGATATTATTCTATTGCAAATAAGCACATATTCTCTTTTAGTGTCTAGTGTCTCTCTTTAGGAATCTAATGCATAGGCATTATGCGAACACCTCCAATAATCTTTTAAATGAAACAAGTTAGTTTCTTTGTCTTTTCATACAAAAAGTTTACAAGCCTTTCTTTTTCATGGATTCATAATCTTCTTGCATGCATTGTTGATGTATTCTTTTCAAAATCTCAAATTCATAGTAGTTATTTTTCTTGCATGTAAACTTATATATTTCTTTTTTGAGGAAATTGACACAATACTATTATTTTTTGCATCGAATATCTCCAAGAAAAATAATATAATTAATCTCATGCAATGCATATCCATATTCTTTTCTAATATATATATATATATATATATATATATATATATATATATATATATATATATATAATATATATTCTTGAGTGTACATATCTCCAAGAAAAATAATATAATAATCTCATGCATGCATATGTATATTTTTTTTCTAAAATAAATTTAGTATAACATATATAGATCTTATGCATGTGCAAATTCTATTCTAAAAGAACATAATAGACATTAGATCTATTAATGTCATACATATGCAAATTCTTTTCTAAGAGAAATCCAATATAATATATATTAAATCTATTAATCTCATGCTTATGCAAATTCTTTTCTATATGACTAACATAGTACCGATTATTTTGTGCATACACATTCTTTCCAAGAAAACTAAACACACCTTATTTTTCCTCCAAAAATTAGTAAAATAGATACTTATTCTTTTCAATAAATGATCTTGGTTACTTATCTTTTGAGTGTGCCTTCTTCTCTGAACCCAGACTTTAGCACAATGACTCATTGGCACCACCACCAATTACATATATCACAGAGTCATGATTAACATCTCCATTGACGAATCTTCACTCCGTAGAGAATACAATTCAATGAATACAATGTGAGAGAGCACTTCATTATTTTTTAGCATAGCTTCTTCAAAATTTTTCTTCATTCAAAGAAATGAAAATCGCGCCTCCAAGGGGATGTAATTGTGAGCAAGGAAACATAAATGAAAGTGAATTTAGTTTTGGAATGAATTCTTAAATGGTTAATTATATAATATACTAATAATAATTTTATATATTAATCGCGTCTCCAAGGGGATGTAACTGTGAGCAAGGAAACAAAAATGAAAGTGAATTTAGTTTTGGAATGAATTCTTAAATGGTTAATTATATAATATACTAATAATATTTTTATTAAATACACTTGTAATTACATGGTTCTTGGGGTATTACATAACCCACCCCCCTTAAAGTGAACACTAACCTTGATGTTCATCTCTTGTTGGAACTTTAATTTTTACACACAATATAACAATCTAACAACTAAAGGGGGAACCTTCCCCTTGAAACTGAATGACTTTAGTTTGCAAGAAATACCATTAAATAAAATAATAATGTTTTATCAATATGCATAATCATTTACAAGTGCAAAAACATCGAGGTTCTAATTTCCATCACTTAACCATTATTCAAATTTATAGAAACAAAACATAATCTCTATACCAACTTACTATTACTTACCAATTATTTTGTGAAGCCGTGGTCACTTTTACGTAGGCACTTTAAGAATGGTTTGATAGTGCATCAACACTCTATGGAAAGTGCCCTATTATATGACTAACAAATCCAACATAATCACTTTAGTCACAGCATTTTCAATCAAATGAAATACATTTAACTACCAATGAACTATGGAATGTAAAGTGATATTTTTACCATAGTACTTCTACAATTACTCAAAGAGCACCAACCCTTAATCACTAAAATGATAATTCAACGCACCACGTACACACTATCATAGGGCCCAATAAAGACATCCACAAAGTACTTCTAAAAATGCTCAAAGAGAACCTACCTCTCTAATCATTGAAATGATCATTAATTGTGTCAAGTGCAAAATTTCTTAGCCCCTGCTAAATACATTCATAAGATTGGTAATACAATTAAGAAACTTACACTTCTAATAATTCCTTTCCGAGCACTATCCTACTTTCCTATCAATATGTACATAAAATCCTTGGTCAATTTTATAGAAAAATCATTTTAATACAACATATAATTGATTAGTTAAGTTTTTCTACTTTGATAACCACAATGGAAAATGAATGCTCCTTCAAACAAATGGGAACTAGTTCCCACAACCAGATCCAACTATTTTCACATCCATATAGTTCTCTGATAGATACCATACCAGGTCCATTCTGAAATCCCACTGCCCAACTAGCTCAAGAATTCCAATGGTCACACAGGGTCAAATATAGGATTCCGCTTAGCAATGTCCTGCCTATTCCTCTAAGAGCATCCCATCTATGAGGAATTTTGGGCTTCCTTCAATAAGCTCCAAAATAGATAGATTTGCGTTAGGATTTTTCTGCTCTCACCATCCTCACCAATTGTTTTCCATTATTGATATCATCTATCTCTTTGGAGAGGAAATTCAAGCAAGCAAGCACCATCAACCCCTCTTGGAAGAAAAATGACATCAACCCAAGGCTCATTGTCCTTTCACAACTATCTGCAACTATCTGGCATGTGAAATTTTATTTTCGCACTATTTTTCACAATAAATTACATCACAAATCATATGCACATTATCAATAAAACAAAAGAAATGTTTATGTACATCATGCATTCATACTTGACCTTCAACATGGGTCGACAATATCTAGATTGACAGGAAACATAACTAACATATAGGTGGTATACATTCTGATTTTCCAAATAACATAATCATGCAGATCATAGCATTATGCTTTCTTATTTACGGTTGCAATTCACATTACAACATTTTACTTTCCTAGGTTCTCATGTTTCCATTAAGATACCCCTACTTAATCCCATAAACAACATTACTCATAATGTTTTTTAATAAAACCATACCTTCTATAAAATATTTGTATACATAGAGACATTTTATTAATAAACTAGAATGAATTTTTCATGCATCAGTGTTGTCCATAGTTAAACATGTAGAAAGGTATTGATCCTGTTAATTTTCATAAACCACTTGTTTATAACTTGTAATAAACTTTAATCAAAACCAATTCAAGCATATAAGTTTTAATAGCTAGTTATGCAACACTAACTAATCAAAGATACCAACCATCTTAATGCAACCATGACAAGACTCAATTAGTAACTAGCTATTACTATCAAGTCTCACTACTCAACTAACTATTTATTTTTAACATATAAATGTGTTCTTTCAATGTTCTTTTTACAATACTTGATTGTTCTCTTTAAGGACATTCTCCATCTTATAAATTCATTCGCTATAACATATGTGAATTCATTCTTTTATAATCAATGCATTGTGACTTTAGTCATGTTCAGTAAATGTATCATTAATCCTACCATATATGAAAATATTTGTAGTCAATTCTCACTTTCACTAGTGAGTGCTCATGATTATTCATCAGTGCAACAAAGTTTTCATTGTCTTTCATCCTTATCAATATTCAAATGCAGGGAAAATTTTATGTATAGAAAATTATCTTGAAGCTTAAAAACATTGGTAGATCTCACTATTCCCTAATATACAAACAATAAAATGTTTATTGATGTATTTGTAAAATTGTTTAAAATTATAATGATTTCAAATATACTCTCTATTTAATGTTGGCGATTTTTAACATAAAATAATTTTATATTATACAATTTGAGAAAATCTTTTTTATCAAAAATGGGAATTGACGATTTTCTTTTGGATAAACCTTGGAAAATTAGCCCACCTACGAATATTAGTCCAAAAATGTTTCCATGTTCAAATTTGATGAGCATAGTTTACAGTAGACTTTATTACTTACTACTCTTCAATGCGGTTATAAACTTGCATCATGCATCGCATGTCAAAAGTAGTCTACTGCATATATCTTTATATAGTTTATTAGAATCATAATTGCGTTGATGCTCACTATCTTTATACCTCTAATGTTAGGGTCCAACCCTAACGCCATTATTTATGTAATAGGGTCGAGTCCTAGTTATAGTTAGTTAAAGAGTCAATAAAGCCCATATTAATAATTGTAAGTGGTTGACCCGCATTTAAAGAAGAAACAACAATTACTTGCAAATGGGCCATGGTATTAGATAGATGGTATTAATAAGAACCACGGTACTAACCCATGGTATTGCATGTACGAATCCTATATAAACGATAGAGACTCCCCGTGAGGAGCACCATGTCTTATTTTGTAATTGAGCCCAACTCTATTGTAGGTTGCCCCCTCGAAGAGGAAAATGAACATTGCTTTCCTTTTTGAATAATAAAATACATGCTATTATTTCTTATTGTTCTATGTTCTGGGTATATTTCTTTGCATATTTGCTATTCTAGTATCTTCTCGTGGGTCAAGAGCATAAAAAGTGGTATCAGAGCACTTTCCAGGGCTGGTGGGATCTCCATTTGTAGCAGTCTTTTTTTTTTTGGCTAGAGACGTGTTTCAGTGTCTTTAAACCATGGGATCTATCGTTGAACACATAAACCTACGAACTTGGGGAGGCATGCATGCAGGAAATACAAGAGGTGGTCATGCTTGTTGGGCTCCCTTGTAAACCTTGTGGGTACCCCTTCGAGTAGTAGCACATTAGACAGAACCATGCACGGAATGTCTTCCAAGTACCCTTTGGGTATATCGGAAGTCCCCTAGGCTCTCTTTAAACCTTGCCATAGATAAACTTTCTGCCATCTTGCTACTACAGTACACCGAGAACAACACTCGAGGAGATTACTCACGAGTATGATAGGGTAGTCGAGTTGTATGGCTAAAGGTACAGTTGATCCTCCTTGGTTAGTGCCCTAAAAGATTGGGCCGAGTACTACTACCGGACCCTTATGTATATTGCAATCTGTAGCACCTGACACTCCTTGAGACCATAGTACCCTTGTCTCTCTCTAGATCATGCATCATCTTTACCAGATCAGATCTAGCAGGCTGGGTTCTGTCACAGCCCCAATAATTAGTTCCACCATTCAAATCTATCAGATCCACCAATCAGATCTAGGATGCTTATAGGAGACTTAGGCCATAAGAATCAGGTCGATGGGCTGAGCAAGGTGGTACCATTCACTTTTGATCATACACATTAGGCAGAATTAACTTTCCTGGGAATCGAGCACTGCAATATTCCTAAGCGAGGAGTAAAACTCGTTTCAGAGTTTAAAAAAAAAATGTCTGAGACCCTCCTGAGACACTTATAGGAGACTTATCCCATAAGAATCAGGTCGACAGGCTGAGCAAGGTGGTACCATTTGCTTGTCAGAGTCAAAATTTTTGGTGGTCCCAATTTTTTTTTTCATAGTAACAACAAGTGCACCAGATCTGTGCATGGTACAAACCAGATCTCAAGCTATGGCCAATGAGAAGATAGACACCCTTGAACAAAATTTAGAGGCATTAAAAAAGCAGATCCAAACCTTAAATTACACAATGACAAAGGGCAATTCGGGGGAACAATCAAAGGCATATGATTTTAATGAAAACCTTGAGGATGAGTCTAGCCATTCTCCACTTCTACGGAAACCACCAATAGTCCCAGCCTCGACCGCCCAAGCTGGACATGTATAAATTTGATGGCTCTCATCCAGCCATATGGCTAGCACAAATGGAGCAATAGTTCACATTGAATCGCATCAAAGATGATGCGACTAAGCTAAGTGCGGTAAGCCAGTAGTTGGACCAAGAAAGATGGGAATGGTGGCAGTGGCATCAACATAGCTATGCAAGGCCTATGACTTGGCAGATATTCTCAAAATCCCTTTCTGATCACATTCACCATGAATCTAACTTTTTGGGTTGTCTTACTAAGCTCTGACAAACAGGCAGATTGCAAGAATATATTAAAGTGTTTGAAGCATTAGCCTTCCGCACAGGAGGTGTAGTAGATGAATTCTGCTTGGAATGTTTTATCAGTGGTCTCAAAGACGCCATACAAGCCCACATCTGATGGAAACACCTAGTCTCATGGCTAGCAGCTTGCAAGACAACTCGTAAAGTAGAATTCACATTAGCGGCCCAGTCGACTCGTCCAAATTTCATTGCCAAGTGATGCCCCACCCAGTCTTTGAGCACTACCCAAACATTAAGGTTCAAAAGGTGTCACTAGGGGAAATGGAAAAAGGAAGAAAGCAGGTATTTTGTTACTACTATGATGAGAAATACTCCCCAAAGCATAAATGCAAGGAACCCAAATTCTTTCAAATTGATGCTACTGATCACAGTTCATTTGAGGAAGCCCCACCATTTGAGGGACCAGAGGAGGAAGATGAGGACAACCAGCCAAACAATGAGCTCCCAACTACACTTGAAGAACCAGTTATATAACTTCATGCTTTGGTAGAAAATTCTTTTCCCCAAACTCTCAAAATCAAAGGTTTGATTAAGCATTGCCCTGTAGTAATCTTGATTGATAGTGGAAGCACGCATAACTTTATCCATCAAAGAGTCGTTGAAGCAGTGCATTGTTTTGTCAGAGCAGTCTCTAATTTCCAGGTCTAGATTTTTGATGGGGGGACAATGAAATGTGAAGGCCGCTGTGAAAATGTCAAACGTCAAATGGGGGATTATCACCTAAGGACCCACATGTTTGCCATCAACATGGGTGGGTGTGACATTGTCTTGGGTGTTGAATGGCTCCACACACTCGGTCCAATGACAATGGATTTACAGGAGTTATATATGAGCTTTAAGCAAAATAACCGCACACATACCCTCCATGGACTCCATGCAGGTGTTCCTTCTATCATCAGCTCGCATAGGATGGAAAAATTGTTAAAAAGGGCCACCATGGAGTTATAGCCCAATTTAATGCCATCCAGGCCTTCGAAACCACTTCTCTCCATATTCATCCTAAGATACAATAGGTCTTAAACAACCATTTGTAGGTCTTTGACAAGCCTCGTGAGCTTCCACCCTAGAGAGGGGAACATGATCATAGCATTACTTTGGTCCTAGGGGCACAAGCACCAAATATATATCCTTTCACCCAAAAAATGAAATTGAAAAAATCATCAAGGAACTCCTGGAAGGCAGTGTCATTCGTCCTAGCATTAGTCCTTATCCATCACCTGTGGTCATGGTGCTCAAGAAAGATGGGGAATGGCGTATGTGTCCAGACTTCAGGGCCGTCAACAAGCTGCTGGTCAAAGATAAATTTTCCATCCCGGTTGTTGATGATTTGTTGGATGAACTAAATGGGGCTCAATTCTTTACTAACCTCGACTTTCGCTCGAGCTATCACCAAATTCGCATGAAAGAAGTAGACATTCCAAAGACTGCTTTCCAAACTCATGAAGGCCATTATGAATTCCTGGTCATGCCATTTGGTCTTTGTAATGCCCCATCCACTTTTCAGAGCCTCATGAATCACCTGCTCAAACCATACCTTAGAAAATTTGTCTTTTTTTTCTTTGATGACATCCTCATGTACAACTTCACTTGGGAAAAACATCTTCATCATGTAGATCTTCTCTTGCAATTGCTCAAATTGTCCAAGTGCCCTTTTGGCATGAAAGAAGTTGAGTATTTGGGCCACATTGTGGGGCGTGAAGGTGCTAGGGTGGATCCCGAAAAAATCCAGGCAATGCAGGATTGACCTCAACCAAATACCTCGAAGAGTTTGAGAGGATTTTTGGGTCTCACTGGCTACTATTGCAAGTTTGTAGGCAATTATGGTCGCATTGCTAGACCACTCACTCACCTTCTCAAGAAAAAATCATTCCTTTGGAATGATGAAGCACAATAGGCATTTATAGCTCTCAAACATGCCATGTGTTCCGCTCCCGTATTGGCACTACCTGACTTCACCAAATCTTTTATGATTGACTGTGATGCTTTAGGTATTGGTATTGGGGATGTCTTAATGTAGGAAGGTCAACCCTTGGCCTTCACTGGCCAACAAATAAGTGGGACAAATATGGGAAAATCTACCCACGAGAAGGAGATGATGGCCATGTTACATGTAGTGGATACCTGGTAACCATACTTATTGGGGTGATGTTTCCAAATCCGCATAGACCATCAAAGCCTTAAATATTTTTTGGAGCAACACCTACCCTCGCCACAACAAAATAAATGGCTAGTCAAAATGTTGGGATATGATTATGAGATAATATACAACAAAGGGCATGAAAATGTTGTAGTGGATGCTTTATCACATGAATTTGAGGAGGAAAGCACCCTGCTAGCAATCTCTCTTCCCATTCCAGAGTGGATTGAAGAGGCTTGCAAGGAATTGTTTTCACATCCTTCACTCTCCCAACTCATTAATAAATTGTAGGTGGATCCAAATTCCACGACGGGCTACTCTTGGTAGGATGAGATTCTTTGCTACAAGGACAAAGTAGTGATATCACCAACGTCCACCCTCGAAAGTCTCATCTTGGCAGAGTTGCACTCATCTCCCACTACAGGCTATTCAGGCTTTCAAAAGATGTATGCTCGCACTCGACGTTCATTATTTTGGACAGGCATGAAAAAGGACATTCTTACTTTTGTAACTGAGTGTGGTGTGTGTCAGTGCCCGATCCGAATTGGATCCATGAAGAAAAGTCATCAGCAAACCATGATTGTATCAGGTCGGGTCAAACATCAAATAATTCATAACAGCAATCAAAAACACCTCTAAACCAATGGCAGTTGGAAGCCACCGTGGAACGAAGAGGACCTCGGTCAAACCACGCTAACCGAAGCCCATGGAGACTGTGCGGGAGGCGAAATTAGCCCCTGGGAGGCCCAAATCAGGAAACATAGGGAGTTTTTGATGCACAACGGTGGGCGAAACCCTCAAAATAGAGAAACCCTGAGCGCTTGGTCGCATGAAGAGCCAGGAGAACTGTGGGAAAAAGCTAAAGGACAAGACGGGACCCGCACTCTGAAAAACCGACGGTATTGATAGGGGGCACCCTCAAGCAGTAAACAAAATTGCTGAAAACGGAGCGATTCCACTCAGCGGACGACGAGTGGCAAGTGGAGGAGAGAGAAAACCACCACTTATCGCACTCTAACAGTCGAGCAAGTCAACCATGTGAAACATGCTTATGGCTTCAAATTTGGAGGCCCCAGATCTAATGGTTGAGATCATGCCCGATGGGAAAGAGGAATCGACGGGGGATTAAGCCACAGTTTGTAAAGATTTGACGTCCGATTTGACTACCAAGGTGGCATAAGACTCATTCCACGACGTAATGGAGGAACCGAACCAATGAAGCAAGCTGGCTCAGTTGGAGGAGGACATGTGGCCACTCCTTGTGAGCCTGATGATGACACCGAATAGGGAACTCCAAGCGAAGCTGTAGCAAGCGATCAGATGGGAAGTGGAACAGGAATTGAACAACCATGAGATCGAATGGCCTTAAAGCCATGAACAGAGAACAAAAGACAGACGAAGAGGAATAACTGAAGACAGAAAACAAATAAATGAAGACAGTGAAGCAAAAGAAGAATGAAAGACAAAGGGCCGAGCTGACCAAAGGTAGTATCGAGCACTAGAGAGCTTGATAGATTCAGGCCATTCTAGAGAGGATCTGTCCAGACTAAGCACCACATTGGGCTCTCTCCATTATAGACCAGAAGGTGACAGAGCTGGTAAGGAATAGAGTCTGTGTACTCTAGTGGCTTGGGGCATCCAAGAACCACCCTGCCAAGCAAATTCCATTGAGGAGACTCGCATTGAGATCGTTCATTGTAATTTTATTCTTTAAGACACAATAAAAGAAGGCCACCACTAACAGCTGGAACGGAGACGTAGCCTTAGAGGATAGGGTGAAATCCTTATTAAATTCTTGTGTTCTTATATTGCTTACTATATTTCTTTGTTGTTTTCCATTTCAAGTGTTTGTGTATTAGCAATCTGATCAATCTGTTGCCTAAATAACATAAACACACACCAGCACATGAGTCTGTAATAACTTCATTTAATAAATATTTAACTAAGGTCACTCATAGGGTGATTATCAGATCAAGTGGTATCAGAGCTTTAGGTTGTAAGGTTAGACAAGCTTGTGTTGGTTTAGCTGTTGAATGCTCACTAGATCAAAGTCAAGTTAGGAGAAGGAGGGTTGGTGGAAACTAACCCTAAAATTGGGAGAGTCTATCCTCAAAAGGAAATGTCAGAAGAAGGTTTTGTAGGGCTAGACCCTCAATTCATAGAAAGTTTCCTAGCTATAAAGTCTATGGTAGAGGAAATGTATAGGGACTTTAGGAAGGATAAGGATGAAGATTCATCAGGTTCTAAGCAACATAAAGAAGGAGATGAGTCTCAATTCCATGACCACTCCAAGGGAAAAGGGAAAGAGGAAAGCTTTCTCACACCTCCTAATAGCTCTGTGCACAACAAGAAAGCATCTTTGATCAAGCTAGATGTTAAATTTTATTTGCCTATATATGATGGAGAGAAAAATGTTGAAAGGTTGGACAATTGGATTAGAAAAATTGATGTTTATTTCAGGGTACAGAAAATAGACTCAGACAAAAACAAGATTCACCTGGTAAGCCTACGCCTAGGAGGCACTACCTTAGTTTGGTCGGAAGGTAGAACTCAAGGTGACATGAAAAGACATGGCAAGACTATCTTTGTCTAGAGTGAACTTGTTTCTGCAATCAAAAAGCCATGATGAGTTGGAAAACTCTTCAACAGTTGAAAGGTAAAAGTGTGCAAGGGTACACTCAAGAATTTAGAAAGAGAGCACTGATTCTAGGAATTTCATTAGACTCACCAGAAACTCTGTTGAAGTACATTGATGGTCTACACAGCTACATGAGGCATACCATCATCATGTTCAATCCCACTAGTATAGATGAGGTATCTGTACAAGCTACTCATCTAGAAGCTAGAGGAAAGAATGGAAATCCATAAGTTGGGGAACCATCCCAACCCACTGCAAGCAAGAGCAAGGAGAAAAGAAAGCAGAAGTGGAAAGCAAGGAAGGCTAACTCTGCACAGAAAAGCAAAGCTTCATGCACTCACTGTAAAAAGGATGGGCATAATGATGAGCATTGTTGGATTCTGTATCTAGAGTTGAGACCTAAGAAGTTCGAGGGCAAGAAAAAGAAGACTGTTGCAGCTATTCAGAAAGATTTGGGGTGAGACTCAGGAGATGAAACAACTATTGCAGCCACAAGTATAAAAGGTTGTCAGCTTTAGAGAATGTTGAAATCAAGAAGCAGGTACAGGAATTGCCTGAGAAGGGGTTCATCAGGCTTAACACATCACCATGTGGGTCACCAATTGTTTTGTGAGAAAGAAAGACGGCTTGTGGAGAAGGTGCATTGATTATCGAGCACTGAATAAGATAATAATCAATAATCATTATCCCCTTCCTCGCATAGATGATCTTTTAGATCAATTGAAGGAAGTTGTTTATTTCACCAAGCTAGAATTGCATAGTGGATAGCATCAGGTCAGGGTTGCAGAACAAGATGCATGGAAGACTACTTTCAAAACAAAGCAGGGACTGTATGAGTGGCTGGTTATACCTTTTGGCTTAACTAATGCTCCTAGTACTTTCATGAGATTAATGAATGATATAATCAGACCTTTTCTTGATGATTTTGTTATTGTGTATCTGGATGACATTCTGATTCTTAGTAAAACGTGGGAAGAACATTTAAAGCATGTTAAGCAGACACTATATGTTTTGAAAAGAGAAAAACTTTATATTAAACTCTCAAAATGTGAATTTGGCAAAACATATCTAAACTACTTGGGTCATATAGTAGGGGGTGGTGAACTGAAGATAGATCCCTCTAAAGTGGCAGTCATCGTAAACTGGCGTAAGCCCAAGTCTACTACAGAAGTGAGAAGGTTCTTAGGAGTAGCATGATATTGGAGGAAGTTCATTTCTAACAAGGTGTTCCAGTGGGGATGCAAATACCAGAAAGAATTTGACACCTTGAAAGAAAAGATTAGTACAACACCTGTACTAGCACTGACTGATCTACAAAGACCATTTGAGATCCAAACTGATGCCAGTGACTATGGCATGGGAGCAGTGTTGACATAGCATGGTAAACCCATATGTTATTATTCTGAGACTTTTAATCCTACAGTAGTTAACTATCCTACATATGATAAAGAATTGTATGCATTAGTTCAGAGTGTAAAAAAACGGAAACATTACTTAATTGGCAAAGAGACAGTGATACATACTAATCATCAACCACTTCATTATCTACACTCCCAAACTAAGTTGCAACAATCAAGACATTACAGATCAATGGGTTTTCTACAACAGTATCATTTAGTCATCAGATATGAAAAGGGCATACATAACAAAGTTGCAGACATGTTATCTAGACCCATTACAAATGCATCTACTATACTTAAGCATAATTTTGTGCTACATTAAAGCTACATTGAATAATATGCTCAAGATATAGACTTTCATTATGTATATGCAACTTTGAGTTAAGGAAAAAGAGTAGAAGAACTAGATTATCATGTGAAGGACCGACTCTTATATCATTGTGGGAAACTCTGCATTCCACAAACTAAGAGAATAAAGATAATTAAGGAAGCACACACTTCTCTGATATCAGGTCATAGCTGCAAAGGTTTTGTTATTGGCCGAAAATGAATGAGACAGTTTCTAGATATGTAAGAGGATGTACTATGTGTGCTAAAAGCAAGCCCAGCAACAGAAAACTAGGCTTTTACACTCCTTTACCAGTACCTTTTCATGCTTGGGAAAGTGTTTCCATGGATTTTGTTAGAGGACTCCCTAAATCTAGGAAAGGTCATGATTATCTATATGTTGTTGTGGATAGGTTCAGCAAAATGTGTATTTTGATACCTTGTAATAAACATATTAAAGCTGAACAGACTGCAAAATTGCTCTTTGAATATGTATGGGTTCATTTTGGATTACCCACTTCCATTGTATCTGATCGAGACACCTGATTTGTGGGGAAGTTTTAGTCAAGTCTGTCGGAACTGATGGACACCAAACTAAAGAAAAGCACATCTTTTCATCCACAAACTGATGGCTAGAGAGAAGTAGTTAATAGGAAAATGATCCAGTTACTGAGAGGATATTGAAACAAACATCTTGAGCTTTGGGATGAACATTTGTGTTATGTGCAGCATGCTTACAACAGAGCCAAACATTCTTCTACACAGAGATCTCCTTTTGAGACCTATTTTGGTTTCACACCAAGGTCTCCTTTGGATTTTGTCTTTGGTAAAAATACCATGGTTGATGGACACAATGATGTGGACAGGGCAACTAGGTTCATTGAACAAATCCAAGAGAGATCCACCAGGCAGTATAGGAACTGCTGGAAAAGAGCTAAGCCAAGTACAAGGCTAGGCATGACAAGCATCAAATGGAGCATAGTTTTCAAGCTGGTGACTAGGTCTGGCTGTATATCAGTAAGGACATGATGCAAGGTGAAGTTAAGAAGCTAAAGCCTATCAGGTATGGACCCTTCAAGATACTTGAAAAGATTGGTGAAAATGTTTTTCGCCTTGATCTACCTGCTTACATGCACATCTACTCAGTCGTAAATGCAGATTGCTTGAGATTGTTTGAACCTTCAATGATTGAGGACCCTGAAGAGGAGAGTCAATTGCCTTCTATTGATGACCTACTGCCTGAATATCTTAATGAATTGCAGGAAAGCAGAGTTATGGATAGAAAGGTGAGGACGACGCACAGGGGAGATGTGGAGTACCTCAGGATTGGGCTCAAAGGTTTAAAGTCGAGCAGTGCAAACTGGATTGAGATTGGATAAGTGAGAAACCAATTCCCTCACTCAGTCGATGCTTAAAAACCAAATTTTGGTGGTCCAAAATCTTTTCGGTGGGAAGGCCATGATCCGAATTGGACCCATGAAGAAAAGTCATCAGCAAACCATGACTGTATCAAGTCGGGTCAAAAATCAAAGAATTCAGAATAGTGATAAAAAACACCTCTAAAGCGGTGGCAGTTTGGAGCCAACGTGGAACGACGAGGACCTCGGTCAAAGCGCACTAACTGAGGCCCATGGAGACTCCACGAGAGGCGAAATTAGCCCCTGGGAGGCCTAGATCGAGAAACGAAGGGAGTTTTTGATGTGCAACACCGGGCGAAAACCCTCGAAATGGAGAAACCCCGAGCACTTGGTCACATGAAGAGCTGGGAGAACCATGGAAAAAAGCTAAAGGACAAGGCAAGACCCACGCTCTGAAAAACCGACAGTATTGATCGGGGGAACCGTCAAGCGGTAAGCATAATTGGTGAAAATGGAGCGATTCCACTCAGCGGATGATGCGTGGCAAGAAAACGAGAGAGAAAACAATTGTTGATCGCGTGCTAACAGTCTAGCAAGTCAACCACACAAAACGTGCGTATGGCGTCAGATCTGGAGGCCCCAGATGTAACGACTGAGATCGTGCCTAATGGGAAAGCGGAGTCGACAATGGATTATGCCGTAGTTTGTAAAAATTTGACATCTAATTTGACTACCAAGGTGGCAGAAGACTCATTCCACAATGTAATGGAAGAACCGAACCGACGAAGTGAGTTGGCGCAGTTGCAGGAGGACATGTGGCCACTCCCTATGAGCCTGATGATGACGCCGAACAGCGAAATCCAAGCGAATCTGTAGCAGGCGATCTGATGAGAAGTGGAAGAGGAATGAAACAACCATGAGATCGAATGTACATAAAGCCATGAACAAAGAAAAGAAGACAGATGGAGAGGAACTTGGAAGAACCGAAGATAGAAAACAAAGAAAGGAAGACAATGAAGCAAAAGAAGAATAGAAGATAGATGGCTGAGCTGACTAAAGGTAGCATTGAGCACCAGAGAGCTTGAGGGATTCAAGCCATCCCAGAGAGGATCTGTCCAGATTGAGCACCACATTGGGCTCTTTCCATTATAGACCAGAAGGTCACAGAGCTGGTAAGGAACAGAGTCTGCGTACTCTAATGGCTTGGGGCATCCAAGAACCACCTTGCCAAGCAAATTCCATTAAGGAGATTCGCATTGATTTCCTTCATTGTAATTTTCTGCTTTAAGACACAATAAAAGAAGGCCACCACTGAGAGCTGGACTGGAGACGTAACCCTGGAGGATAGGGTCAACTCCTTATTAAACTCTTGTGTTCTTATATTGCTTACTGTTTTTCTCTGTTATTTTCCATTTCAAGTGTCTATGTATTTGCAATCTGATCAACCCATTGCCTAAATAACATAGACACACACTAGCACATGAGTCTGTAATACCTTCATTTAATAAATCTTTAACTGAGGTCACTCATAGGGTGATTATCAGATCAGTGCCACAAAGGAGAAACAATCAAATCCCCAGGCACATTACAACCATTTCCCATCCCTACCTCAATCTGGACAGAGGTTTCTATGGATTTCATTACCGGTCTTCCGAAGTCAAGCAACAAGTCAGTCATCATTATGGTTGTGGACATACTTTCTAAGTATTCTCATTTTTGTACCCTACCCCACCCTTTTACACCAGCTTTGGTGGCTCAATCTTTCATGGACCAAATCTTGAAATTGAATGGCATGCCCACTTCCATTGTGTCTGATCGTGACCGATCTTCAGCAATAACTTTTGCCAGGAACTGTTCAGGCTACAAGGTACCCAAATACAACTCAGGACTTCCTATCATCCCCAAACTGATGGTCAAACTAAAGTAGTCAACAAATGTCTAGAGACATACCTTAAGTGTGTTCCTATCTATGGTTATAGTGATTACCTCTAGCCGGATGGTGGTATAAGACTAATTGTCATGCCACCACAAAAATGACTCCATATGAAGTTGTTTATGGTCAACTCCATCCTTCACCTACCTCTTATCTCTAGGGATGCTAGAAGGTACAAGCAGTGGATCAACTCCTACAGAATCATGCAACCATGTTGGCCGACCTCAAAGAGAATCTCCATCAAGCTAAAAATCACATGAAGCAACAGGCAGACCAACATCGTTCAGAGTGCAAATTTCAATAATGGGATTGGGTATTCTTGAGGGTACAACCATATCAGGAAACATCACTCAAAGGTAAGGGTTGTCAGAAATTATCTCCAAAATTCTATGGACCGTATCAAATACTTCAGGGCATCGGAAAAGTAGCCTACAAGATAGCCTTCCCACCCACTGCAAAAATCCATCCTGTCTTCCACGTCTCATGCCTTAAGAAAGTTGTTGGGAACCATTGTAGAATTCAAACCAGTCAACCAGAAGTGGATGAAGAAGGTTCAAACTAGCTCCAACCAGAATAGGTTCTTGACACACGAGAATGGCAACTACGTGGTCGCACGATCAAGGAAGTCATTGTCAAGTGGAAAGACACCTCTCTAGAAGATGTGACCTAGGAACCAACCACTATTCTTCTGTGGTTTCTGTAGCTTCAGCCTTGAGGACAAGGTTATTTTTATGGGTGAGGGCATGTTAGGGTCCAACCCTAACCCCCTTATTTATGTAATAGGGTCGAGTCATAGTTATAGTCAACTAAAGAGTTAATAAAGCCCATATTAATAATTGTAAGTGGTTGACCCACATTTAAAGAAGGGACCACAGTTAGTTGCAAATGGGCCACGGTATTAAATAGATGGTATTAATAAGGACCATGGTACTGACCCATGGTATTGCATGAATGAATCCTATATAAAGGATAGGGACTCCCCGCGAGGAGCGTCGTGTCTTATTTTTTAATTGAGCCCAGCTTTATTGGAGGTTGCCCCCTCGAAGAGGCAAGTGAACATTTCTTTCATTTCTGAATAATAAAATACATGTTGTTATTTCTTATTGTTCTATGTTTTGGGTATATTTCTTCGCATATTTGGTATTTTGGTATCTTCTCGCAAGTCAAGAGCACAACATATACTTATTTTCCTCTTACTGATTCTCAAAGGGTGCCATTGTTGCAACCTTCAACTCTGATACCACTTGTAACATCCTCTAGTAACCTCGCATGAAAATGCATGGAGTTAGAATTTTTGACAGAATCTACCCACATGTAGCTATTAAAATTCATGGGTAACTATCTAAATTACTATTAAATATTCGCCATTGACTATTAGATGAAATATTCGTCACTACATAGAGTAACTTTAGTAAATGAGAAATACATTACATAGAAATTAACAACCACCATTGTAGCATAATAACATAAAATTTCTGATGTAACATGACATAAATTCCATGAACCTTTTAACTCATTTGGTTAATCACATTCTTGATAATATAAACATCACATGATGCAAGGAATAAACATCATAAAGATTGCACGACATGCAACCACATCATTAGACACATATATACCTTGGAAACCCCATAGGTTGAAAACCAACATAATTTTAATTTTGTTATTAAATTCTCATGAGGGTGTTCACCCCTCACTCAATGATTATAAGGGATTCCATCCCTTGACCATTGTCATAAAATATTATAAATAATATCACCTCAAAAAGAACATAACTCGTTATAAGCTGTTAGAATCATCATGACATTATTTACCCACAAACCATTGAACATTATGTCTTTAGGGCATGGTTCTTCCCATCAGTGGACTATCCTACAACTATCATTCCTTCAATTTGAATAGACCACTAACTTATTTCTTACCATAATGGTAAATATAGTCCACCATTGCATATGTCACATCCTTTTCCTCCAACTTCTACTGTCAATAAAATTTGATATCATGATTAGATTAAATATTAATAAAACAAATTCATAAATATATACTTGTGATTCTTCACCATCTATTTATGCACATTCATGAAATGTAGACAAAATATCACGACATGCTTCCTTTAACAACACTGCGTGTGCACTAATTATAAGCATATAACCATCAAGGCGTGTCTATAAATAAATATCACATTAACTATTATCCCCTCACACAAACACATATTCTTTAAAGGAAATTAACACATCATTTATGATCTTCATGCATGTAAATGACACAAAAAGTATCAAAATAACTAGTCGTTCAACTATTACTTTTAGTGCATGCAAATACGTAATGAAATCTAAAACCACTGATGTTGTTCTTATGCATTAAAATGCATATACTTTCCAAAATAATCTTCCAAAAAGAATACCTAACAAAATAGATCATACAGATAGATGTTTCCTTTTCAAGGAAATAAAACACAATAGGGAATGCAAAAACATGTTTTATTTTCCAGAACATTGATATAATAAAACATACAGATACATGTCTTCTTTTCCAAAATATTAGACCACCACTACCGATATGTATATTCTAAAGAAACTAGCACACTACTATTATTTTTGTACATGTAATTCATCTTCCTTCCTAAAAGAATATTTTCCAATGTAGGCTAACACAATATGTTATCATTTCTCGCATGTTGAATGTATATTCTTTCCATAACACAGAAAACACAAATTTTGCATGCATATACATGATCCTATTCCAAAAAAAACTAATAGAATAGTTATGATAGCATTAATTATAGCATATAATTTTTCTAAAGAAATAAAACTCAATATTTCTTCCATCCATGAAAATGACATATCTCTATAACACAGTGACTATTCTTTGTGAATGCAAGAGCTTATCATAATATCTCTTCTTTAATGTATGCAACACATATTTCTTTCTCTACAATTCTACTACCATTAGCTATTATTTTCATGTAAAGAAATACATACCTCTTTTTCAAAAGGAAGTTAATATAAGAGTTAATATCTCTATGCATAAATATTCTTATTCTATTTCACATTAGTTATATTCTTCTACGCATAAAGAGATTTACCACAATCAACTAATCTCTGAGTAAGTAAATAGACATTTCTTTTTCTAGAGATCTATGACAATAGTTATTCTTTTGTTGTGCAAGGTTCACATTTAAACCTTTTCAAGGAAATCATTTAGATAATTTAATTGTATTCCACAAAAAAGCAATGAAAACTTTTTAAGAAATCCACAACAAATATTTTCAATAAAATAAATATATTTAACCTAGGTTCATGCACCTAAGAACCATGAAAGATTTCCAATAATTTTAACACAATTTAAAATATGCAAACACATGTTTTCTTTCCCAAGGGAAGCTAACTAAATATTGCATGAAAAAACATATTTATTTCTCAAGATATACAACAACCATAATTTTGTCTATAATATATAAAAATATTCTTTCCAAAAACATCAACCCACTTGCTATCTTTTTTATGCATGCAAGAAAACATATTTACTTTTCAATAAGTAATTTATTTCTTCATGTGCATGCAAAATCAAATATAATAGACATTATTCTTATGCACATAACCACATATTATCTTTAAGAGTAATGTTTCTCTTTATGAATCTAATGCATAGGAGTTATGTGAATACGTCCAATAATCTTTTAAATGAGACAACATAGTTTATTTCTCTTTTTATAAACAAAGTTCACATGCATTTATTTTCATGGATTCTTAATATGCTTGTATGTGTGGTTCATGTATTCTTTTCAAGAACTCAAATACATAGTAGTTGTTTTTCTTGCATGTAAACTTACATTTTTCTTTTTCAAGAAATCAACACAATACTATTTTTTTTGCATGCCAATATCTCCAAAAAAAAAAAAAAAAAAACTATATAATAATCACATGCATGCATATGCATATTTTTTTCTAAAACAAATTTAGTATAATAGGTATAAATCTCATATTCTTTTCTACATGCAAATATCTCCAAGAAAAGTAATATGATAATCTCATGCATTCATATGCATATTTTTTCTAAAAGAAATTTAGTATAATAGATATAAATATCATATTCTTTTATGCATGCAAATATCTCCAAGAAAAAATATATAATAATATCGTGCATGTGTATGCATATTTTTTTTCTAAAAGAAATTTAGCATAATAGATATAAATCTCATGCACGTGGAAATTCTTTTCTAAAACAATACCAATATAATATGGATTAGGGTTATATTATAATAATAACCCTAATATAAAAAGATTAGGGTTATATTCTAATATATTAATCTCATGCATATGTAATTTTTTTTGTAAGAGAAATGTAATATAATAGATATTAAATTTATTAATCTCAGTTGTATGCAAATTCTTTTCTAGCAGACTAACACAGTACCTATTATTTTTTGCATACACATTCTTTCGAGGAAAACTAAACACACCTTATTTTTCTTCGAGGAATTAACAAAATAAATACTCATTCTTTTTAGGAAATGATCTTGGTTACTTGAATACTCAACGTGCTTTCTTCTTTGAACACAAACTTTAGCACAACAACTCATTGCCACCACCACCAGTTACATATATCACAAAGCCATCATTAACATATCCACTATTGAATCTTCACTATATAGAGATATAATTCAATGAATTCAGTGAGAGAGAGCACTTAATTGTTTTTAGCATACCTTCCTTAAAATTTCCCTTCTTTCGAAGAAATGAAAATTGAGGCTCCAAGGACGAAGGGGAGGTTTTATGTGTAGGTATGATTTGGGTTTGAAACATATGGTGTTCATAGTGGGAGGGAGCGGGGCTCCCTCGTATCGAAATGTGGTAACTGAGAAAGTAAGTGGTTCAAGGAAGGTTTTTTGTTTACAATAGAAGGTGTGTCATGAAAAAACCAAGGAGTAGCTCAAGTAGGTACCCTAAGTGGGATTGGCCAGAGAAGAGATAAGGGCATAAGTATGATAGATAATCACCCATATCAACAATAGCAACAAAGGGAAAAGGAGAGACCTTTGGGCCATGTAAGCCTAAAATGGTGGTGATCCTAATGAAAAAAGCGTTGATCTCAAGACAAGAGACTTTAGAGATCACATGCGATCTCTAATCCACAGAAAAATCATTATGTGACTGGATCAAACAGTATTTGGAAACCAAGAGGGGAGATTGAGCTACCTGTGGGATCAAAGGTTTTTGTTACCATGGTATTTGTGAATATGGAGGATAGAGATTGAATATTTTATTGTGCTCCCTACTTCTTCACATCAAATGGAATATACATGTGGCCACGGATGGAAACTTTCACCCGAGAAAAGGAGACCTTCACCATAGTCCTAGTTTCGGTCAAGTTGTACTCATTACCTCTTGTTATTGTCTACCTTTGACCCTAAATATTATAGGAGATACGCTGGGAAATTTTATCAAGATATCAGAGGAAACGCTAGATGGAAGATACACATCGTATGTTAAAATATGTGTAGACATGGATGTTTATGGAACCCTACCTGAAGTAGTCAAACTGGAATTCAGGGATGAAATATGGTTACAATCTATTTCTTATGAGTAGATCTCCCTTAGGTTAAAAAATTGTCATGAACATGACCACTTGATCCAGGAGTGCCCTCTAAATAAATTGAAAGATGAGGGGAAGGAAGCAGAACACAAGGATGCAGATGGTTTTGTGAGACCCATTATAAGGAGACAGGAATATCGAAGTCAACAATACAAAAATCAAGGAGGTAGAAAAGCCCAAAGGAATAGCTTTTAAAATCCTGTCAAAAGAGAACCTAGAGAATCACTAAACTGAAGAATACAAAAATGAGGAACATATTGGAGGTAAGGAGGAGGAAATATTGCAGCAAAAAAAACGATATTGCGAAGAACTTGGACATATCAAATATGTCAAAATACTTTGAAGGAGACACCGAGATGAACCCAATCGAAGAAGGTATAGAGGTCCCAGATATTTAAGAAATAGTAGAAACAAAAGAATTCAACCTTCAAAAGGTGTTGGAACAAGAAAGAAAATCGAAACTTGAAGCCATCCCAGTAGACCAAATGGATAAGATCTAGTATCTGTACCTTATGAGAGAAGAAGCTAAATAAAGATACCAAAAATAACCACATGCAGAAATAGTAGATATGGGATTTAAGACATGGGGATCTTAGACAATATTAGCACCATAACATGTCCACTAGAAAAGAGGAAGGAATTCCAACATTGTTGCCCTATAGGTCCTCAGATCCATGCTGATTAACTAAGGGAAGATGAGAGCATTAAGCTCAAAACATAATAATAATAGTTAATCAAGAAAGTGTTAACATGGAATGAAAGAGACATAAATAACCCCGAGAAACAGATATTTATTAAAAAAAAGATTAAAATGTAACAACCAGACCTTATTTGCTTACAAGAAACAAATTGTTCTGCTGAAAAGATCTTGGAGGTAAGTAGGAAATTAGATAGGTTTTTTAAGGTTATTGAGGTCACAGTGCAAGGAGCTGTTGTGGGATTGACAACTTGGTGGAACCCCGAGGACCTCAATCTAATTGATGTTGAAGAGATGAGATCTTATTTATTAGTGGAGATGTACGTTATAAGTGGTCTGGGGCTGCTTGAGTTTATGAATTTTTATGGCCCTCAAAGGATAGAGGAGAAGCTTAATTTCCTTGAAAATCTAAGAGAGCTTAAAAACAAAAATGGCCACCTCCCATGGATTCTCGAGGGTGATTTCAATGTGATAACCTCCCTATGAGATAGAAAGGAAGGAAAAATACACATAGATATGGATTCTGAATCTTTTAAGAAATCCATTGATGATGCTAACCTAATTAACATGAAAAGTTCCAATGGTTGCCTCACATGGAATAATAAGTGTGGAGGGGAGCATCAAGTAGTGTCAAGGATTGACAATTTTTTAATTTTGGAGGATTTTTTAATGAGAGGCTAGAGATGGAAGCAAATATCCTCCCTTGGGAAGAATCAAATCAGTGGTTGGTGATATTAATGATTGCGATAATAGGCACTCCTAAAAATAGATCATTCATATTTGAGGCATTCTCGCTAGACCATCCTGCCTTCATGGAAAATTTCAAAGAGTGGTGGGGAGATCTGATCCCAATTAGAGGATCCAAGATTTACATATCGCATGCAAGGTTAAGATGTATAAAATCAGAACTAAAGTAGTGGAATGAGATTGAATTTGGTAATATATTCCATGAAAAAAGAGACCTAGAACAAAAGTTTGAAGCATAACAAAGGCTGTTGATGACAAAAGGATATTCAAGGGAGAAGAGAATAGAGGAGATTGAGTTGTTGAATATGTGGGAGGACAAATGTAGACAGGAAGAAATTCTATGGAGATAGAAATCAAGAGTGTTATGGCTTAGGGAGGGGAGAAGAACACTAGGTTATTTCACTGGTCAATAATAGAACATAGAAATTCCAATTGAATCCTCAACATTAAGCATGAAGTGCATCAGGATATTGAACAAGTCTTGTTTCAACATTTCTGAAAAATTGCAGAGGATCTCGAGGTAAATAAGATGGATGACATCTTGAGGATAGTAAAGCACATCCCTGAGTTGATTACAAAAGAGCATAATAAGAATTGAAATAAGTCTATCTCCATGGAAGAGGTGGCCTAGGAATAATATGAGATGCCCAATGGTAAAGACCCTGGTCCAGATGGATTTACAATTGATTTCTTCAAATCATACAAGGAATCAATTAAAATTGACATATATGAGGTAGACATGGATTCTTTAAATTCAACAAACATATTGAAAGCTATAAATTTTACTTTTATCACCCTTATATTGAAGGAACATAGGGAAAGAAATCCAAAGAAATCTAGGCCAATATCCCTCTGTAATGTGTTATACAAGATTATATCAAAAGTAGCAACGAAAAGGTTTAAAATGGTTCTCCCATTTATTACCTCACGAGAACAGTCTAGGTTTTGGAGGTAAGGCATATCGTGGACAATGTCATTCATGCATATTATAGTTCCCACTCTCTGAAGAGATAGAAAAAAGTAGGGATGATTACATAGCTAGATTTGTCGAAGTCTTATGATGAGATCAATTGGGACTATGCAGAAACATTGTTACATACGTTCTTTTCGATAATCAATGGATCAATTGGATTATGGATCTGGTTTCATCACCTTATTTTCCAATTCTATTAAATGGAACTCTCAAGATACATTTCTTCCCATCTAGAGGAATATGACAAGGGGAACCTATGTCATCTTTCCTGATTTTTATAATCATGGAAGACTTGGGGCAAGTGATGTTTGTTACTAATAGGGAAGGTGGTAGAAGGAGCCTTAAACTACATGAAGAAGGTCAGAAAAGAACGCATCAAAATTTTTTTGATGATACCATGTTGCATGGTATTCCCACTATAAAAGAGGGTCTCTCTTTTAAGCTCATCTTGGACACTTTCACATCATCCTCATGTATGGAGATAAACCATTCTAAGTCCATGATATTTTTATTTAACACTCACATTAATATCCAAAGTAATTTAACTATTACCTTAGGTTTCCAAATAAAATCCCTCCCATCCAAATACCTTGGGGTCCCTGTAAAGGTTAAAGCCTGGAAGAAATCTAATTAAGAAACGTTTATCTCAAGCCTTGAGAATAGGATAAAAAGATAGACCCTTAAGGCTCTAAACCTGGTTGGTCATCTTGTACAGACCAAGGTAGTGATATAAGCTATTATGGGTCACATGTTATCTATCATCCCATTTCCTAAGGGGGTGTTACAAAATATTAGGGATATCTAGAGGACAAAAGAAAATGTGTGGGAGTGGCCTAGAATATAGTTTGTAAATAGAAAGATACAGGAGGTCTTGGTCTTCAGGTACCAGAGATAACTAATAAATAAAATGTAGAAAAATTATCATGTGTAGGAGGTTCGAAAGGGGGTCGACACCTTGGGAAATGTTTTGGAAGGAAAAGTATGCACCTAATTTCCATACGAAATACCTAGTCTTCTTATCGGGATCTATTCGAGGGTTGAAAATTTGGAATTTAGCATTGAATAATAGAGAGATAATACAACCAAATTTCTTTTGGGAAATTAGAAATGGAAGGGAAGCCCTATTCTGGGATGATGCGTGGTAGCAAAAATCTAAGTTATATAGGGTGGAGTGGAATCCCATCCAATCAATGACGAAAACTGAAGGTTACAGAGAAGTCCACCAATTCTAGGAAGAGGGAATAGAAAATAAGAAATGGAGATGATGGAACCTTACTATATTTTAGCAAACAGCCTAAAAACACTAAGTTATTCATCATTTATCATAGGCAATCAGCAAGCAAAGAATTTTGTTTAATGAGGACCAAACCCATCTAGGTTGGAGGAAAGGAGAAGGAGGGAAGTTCAATCTCAAGGAAGCCAAAGTATATCTTAGTGATGGAAACTAGTACAAATAACCCATCATGGAGAAAACTATGGAGGTTTGCAGATTGACCACAAATCAAAATTTTCATGTGGCTAATTTTATACTGAAAGTTTCTAACCTAGGACAATCTACTTAAGAGAGGATCTATAGGGGTTTCATGGTGTTGCCTCTCTGAAAATGCAGAAGATAATCTTAACCATCTATTGAATATCTGGAGCTATGCGGAGGTATTATTGGACTAGATGACTCTCATCGTTATGAAAACAGACCAAAATAGATAGAATATAAAGGAAACAATATGGAAATGGAGACTGAAGCATACCAACAATGAGGTTGTTAACCACACCTAGAATTTTGTACCTAGTTTCATCCTTTAGGTAGTGTGGAAAATCAACAAATATTTCTTGATAAGAAGCTCCCTATCAACAACTTCGTGGAGCAAATAAGGCGCTGACTTAAAGAAACAATATTTAGAAAAGGAACTCAACCTTTAAAGGAACAACCATCCCCCCAAGAAGTAATAATTTTGAATTACTTTATCCTGAATACCTAAGTGTGTAAGGGCACTAGCCAAGAGAACGCCATATGAAGCTGGGCTCGGAGGTCAGGTTGCCTCCCACTCAAGGTTTGCTTCAGTTGAACTTATATTGGGTGTCAAAAGTGAACCCTAAAAAGACATTGGCTGGAGGAGTTATATAGGATTGCATGGGAAAAATATGCAAAGCATATTTCATAAACTTGGGCCATGCTTCAAAAAATGTACCAGAATTACAGGCCCTAGAGCGCCGACTTGAATTATTGGCTTGAGAAGGAATGGTAAATGCCATGGTTGAGTGAGATTCATTGTTAGCCATCTAACTGGCACGTAGGTTTCAAAGTGCCACACATATTAGAAAAGTATCATGAAATTGGCACCTACCCTAGTTAACTCAATGTTATGAAACTAGCTCATGAAAAGATAGAAAAGATAGATCAATGACTTAAGAATTAACCTCTTCGAGGGGGAAACCTCCTTTACATTACACACATGAAGAATTCTTGGATGATACAAATGAAAATATCTCCTTTGTATATATAGGAGTCTAAGTGGTCCTAATATAATCAAAGCCTCTGGGTCGGTTCCTATTTTATATCCTCTTCTTTTGACGTGTCTTGATCCTTTTCTTCGTCCTCTTCACAATCAATGTAAAATAATTTCTTCTCAACACACTTATGACCTTTAGTGTATTTGCTATAACAACTATAAAAAAGGTCATTTTCTCCTTTTTATTCCAGTTATTGTGGTGTCAACCTTGTAGGTTATGGAAGGCTAGGAGCAACAACACTTCCATGTTTATAATTGTGAGAGGTAGGATTTCTTGTTGCCATAATTTTTCTTTCATCTTTTCTTGCCAACCTGAATGCGCTCTCCAATGCATCAGGTTCCCAGACCTGAACCTCATGTTGATATTATCCTTTAAAGTCCCTATGAAGACATCCATCCTCTACTTCTCTGGAATATTAGTTACCCTTATATTCAAATTTTGGAAGTCCTCAATGTGCTTTGTCATTGAACCCTTTTGTTTGAGATTTATCAATTGGCTAAAGAAGGTGTTGCTCTTTGTGTCCTCATAATGTGCTATCAGCTCCTCTGTGAAAATTGACCAGATGACAAGTGGTTTACGAAAACAAATCCCTTTATACCATAAAAATTGATTTGTTTCTAAATATAAAGATGCAATACATACATTTTGTAACATTTTCACATCATGTATATCAAAAGATTTCCCCATATGTAGTATCCATGTTATGTGATCCTTACCATCAAACTTCCTCATATTGATCTTTGGAATATGTGGGGTCTTCAATCTAGTGTGAGATTCTATGAGATCATGATTAACATTTATTCTTTTCTCATCATGAGTTTCCTCTACTAACCTTTCATCATTAGGAGGCCTTTCTTGTAGCAACTTTGTCCCAGCTTCCTTCAAACCTTCCACGTCTTTCAAATATTCCATGCCTTTCTTCAAATATACTTCCCTACCATCAATATTAGATTCTATGGAACGTATAAAACTATTTATCTTAGCTTTAAATCATTCTTCAAATAATCCATCCAATTTTTCTTAGTAGTTGTTTCTATTTTCTTGGTTTGAGTCATTATTTTTCTTGCTTTTAGCAGCTCGATCTTCAATCTATTGTATCTCTAAAATTTCAGATCTCCAAGGTATGAAACTGTGAACTCTAGTATCACTATGCATCTTCTTTCCAATTCCACCAGTCTAATTGAAATTGGAATCTCCAAGAAAGAGTTATGCCCAATCTCCCATGATGACCCGATTATATATTTTTTCAGTAGAGCAAACTTGTATGAATTTCCATGTGTCATTCTTTCACCCCTCAGACCTGAGAAAAATAGACCGAAAAAGTAGATTCCATCCTCTTTCTGTAACTTCTTATGAAATTTCACTCTGATGCCAAGAGAGAAATCTATGATGATTCTCCCAAGGTCACCTGTTTGGGATGTAATTTGGGAGCAAGCATAAACACTAAATGTCTTGTACCTTATCTCCTAAAATATAGTGAAACAAGATCTGAAAATTAGGCCTGGAGCTTCACCAAGATTTCTACTCAAATGCGTTTTAATTTCAGAGACTAAACCTTCATAGAAAAAACATTATAACGAAAATTCCACGATGCCCTGTTTGAGATGGAATTCTAAAGCTTGCAAAAACCCTAACTTCCTTAGATCATATCTCTTAAACTATAGCGAGACAAGATCTAAAATTTGGATCCAAGGTTTAGAAAGATTTTGTATCAAATGGGTTTTTTTTAGCTTTTGAAATGTCGTAGAGAAAATGTTATGGCAAAAAATCCATGATGTCCTGTTTGGAGCAGTGAAACACTAAAATCCAAACCTCTCATACCAAATATTATGAAGCCAGCTCACAAAAAGATAGAAAAGATAGATCAACGACTTAAGAATCACCATCTTCGAGGGGAAAACCTCCTTTACATACACAAATGAACAATTCCTTGATGATACAAATGATAATACCTCCTTTCTATATATAGGAGTCTAAGTGGTCCCAAAATAATCAGAGCCTACATAACAATAATATTGTAGGGGCACAATAATAACAGACTACATGGGCACAACAATACGATAAGGGGGTTTCACTAATAAAAATAAGGGACTACACTAGTCGCATAGGGAACTAACACTCAACGCATATAGAAACATCTAGAGGTGCTCAAAAATGTGGATTTCACCCTAGTCTGAAGATAAAAAAATCCATTGGTGGAAATGCTAGCAAACAAAGGGGTAGGGAGTGTCCACATATTAATAGATGTGGTGTAAGAGGATTTACCAGATGGTCAAATAAAGGATAAATGTCATAATTTAGTAGAGTGAGATAATTCCATGTCACTAGGGGTGGAAGATAGAGAGGAGGTATGCCCGAATCAGGACAAGAACCCACCTAGCTATGCGAATGAATATATTTTAATTATGAAAATATAATTAGGGTGTAATTGGGATCCGAGAAGGGAGATGTGTTTGTAGTGCATGGAAAAGATGATGGTTGATGACCGAGAGGAAGAGATATCCACTGTAGTTGTTCATCATGCAGATTATCTCATTAATAAGAGAGAGAACCAAGAGGATTATGTAGGTATGACATCAAAAGGGATGGCATACATGAGTAGGTTAATGGTGATTATTACTCAGTACAAAGTTCTTGGAGGGGAGAGAGAGAACACATGCACATACAAATGAACAACAACATCGCTGGAAAGTTAGAGATACCAAAAATGGAGATGGAAAGTAATTAAAATTTGGTAAGGCAAGGAAAGTCATTGATATTGCCTTTAAATCAAGGTTTTGGAACAAGAATTTTCAACCTAAGGAAGAACGCAGAAAGATGGTGGGACTGTGAGCTTGAGATAGTATTTCTAGAGAGGAAAACCAAATTTTCAAGGAGCTTAATGGGAAATGTTCAAACTGCGGTGGTAGGTCAAGGGGAAGACCCCGATCTGATGCACAGGGAATTGGTTTTGACAAGCGTTCACACATGGAGGCGACGATGAGGGTTGTTCTTGATAATTACCATGTGACAGTGCCACAAAAAGGAAAGGAGATAATTAAGGTTTGGGAGAATGAGTTTCGAAGGCAGCGAAGAGTTGTCCCAGATAGTAGAATCGATGAGGTAATGAAATGGATTATGGATACTGGGAAATATAGAACATCGAAAACTATGTATAATCAAACCTTAGAGACTACATGGCACATCAAGGCTCTGGTCGGGAAGATGCAAGTGGAGATATTGGAGGAGAGGGTGAGCACACAGCTAGAGATAGAGATTCAGCGAAAGGCTATAAATGAGCATTTGGGTGGAATTGCAGAAGTTATGAAGGGTTTGATAAACATAAAAAAACTACAAGTGTTTAGAATAAGGGATATGAATAATATGATTTCAATCTATATTAATTATATTCACAATGTGGATATCACGCTAGGGGAAGAAAAAGGAGCCCCGACCCGTCTAAGGAAATATAGGTTTCATGAGGCCAAAGATACATGAGTTCATTTGCAAGCTACTTCAGAGTCTCCAATAGCGACCCCTGTGGCGTTTCGTGACGTGGGTCTAGAGGCATCCTGAACCCAAATCAAATCAGGTATGAACATGAGGAAACATTCTTTTAGTTGATCATGGCAATGACTAAATTTTTGGTTAACATTACTTTTTTCATTTATAAGCAGTATAGTAGTTATTTTGTTAAATCTAGGTTTGCAGAACAAAGTTGATTAGATATCCATATAGATAGTCCGTCTAGTAGTAATAGGAGAAAAAGTAAATGTTTTTAGTAACTGTATAAAAAATTCCAAGAGATTCCAGATACAAAAATATGATGTTATACCTGAATAAGAGTGTGATCAGCTGCCATTTATTAATTTCACGTATAACTACTTTGTTGTCGAGATATTACACCACTGCTTAATTTTCATAAAAACCCTTCATATATATGACACCATCTTTTTACCTCCCTTTCCCTCTTTGATCGAGTCCTAAAGAGGTTTAAAATATTTTTCCAATCTTCTACCTTGAACCATGGCTCGATATGGTACACCAATGTTTTTTTAGGAAGAAGTTCCCAACCAAAAAGCTTTGTATTTTTTAAACCCATCCAACTACGTCCTTATAAAAGTGATTTATTGAATTTTAAAGTAAAAATAAATTTGAAGTTATTAAAAAAAAAAAAAAACTAAAAAATGAAATTTATTTGTTCATTTTAATTAAATATTTTTTTAATCAAAATGTTTACAATGCTTGAAATAAATGATGATGGGATATTGTGTAAACTACTCCGTAATATTAAAATCATGATTCAAAGTCACAAGTATTTTACTACTTAACTAATAAAAAATTTAATTAAATTATGTATCAATAATTATTTTATATTTTATTAACTCTTTAATAAATATATATATATTTATTTTAATAAAAAAAATATGAATACGATAATGTAATATCCCTTAATTAATAAGGTGTATATTAAATCATATTTTTGTTTTCTTATATTTTCAAATGAATTTGTTTTAATGAATTTTAATTATATTTTATTTAATTAAATGAAATTTATTTGTTATTAATAACCTAATGAACTAAATTGTTTATTTATATCTGAGAACTCGTTTAATAACCTAATTTGTTTATATATATGAATGAAATAACAATATATATATATTAATATATATATATTATAATATTATATAGAAATAAAGAAAACAAGGAAATAATATAATTAGTTTAATATAATTGGATTATGATTTATTTAGGTTAATAGAAGTATACAATAGCTATTTATTTTAATATAAAGAATACTATAAAATACTAAACATTAAGGTGATTCTTTAGAATTTGGAAGTATATGTTAAATTAGAAGTAATTGAGGTGATTTTTTGTTTAATTTGAAAGTATAGGTTAAATTAGAGAAGTTTAGAGTGACTGGTCACTTAGAAAACGTGACAAAATCTAGAAATCTTGTCTTTCAAAGAGGGAGAGGGTAAAATATTGCAAATGAAGTAAATTTAAAAATATATAGAATAAAAAATAAGCTTTGAAGAGACTAAGTATAAAACTGAGATATAAAAATCTAAAATCATAACATAAACAAAGTAGTTAAGAAGAATTATTTTTATTAGTGGATTCCATAGGTTTAGGTTCTTTGTTGCTACCCATAGAATAACCAAAGTCCAAATGAATGCCTATATTCTTTTCAATGTGCCTAAGATGAGAATTCAATGTTATCATTTGATGTTGCATGTGGACAAAGGAAATAAGAATATCTTCTTGACTTTCATGTTAGTCTCGAAGTAATTTTCCATGTAGAAACTTCATGTGACAGTAGATGTCCACTATGTACAGATATTGGTTGTCCCTACCTTGCACGTGCTCAACATTAAGAACTAATTCCACAACATTTGTAAGAGCCTTTGTATTTGAGACAATGCATCTATAATTAGCAATCCCTTGGTTTGCCTGAGTAATCTCTACCTAGATTGGTGGGGGATTAGGCTCCTAAAAACACATAACCAAAATCTTTACCTATACCTATGTCATAGTACACCCATGTTCCCCACACTCCTAATAATAAGCATCCCCACAATGAACACAAACACAATAAAGAGTGGAATATTTCTAGTGAAGAATGATATAACACCCGGAGATGTGAAAGAGATGAAGTGAACATAGGACTTCATGTGGCAGTGTTCATGTAAGGGGTCCTACCCAATGAGGAAAGATGGAATAATTGTGTAGAGAAATATAATCCCCCTAACACTAGAGAGGAATGAGAAAAAAAGGCCTCCTAGAGATTTGTTCGCACCTAAGTATCCAACAGACATAACATAATAGTTAAGAAAAGAATTAAAGTTAGGAGGAGGGGAATTTGAGTCAAACTTGACAAGATAAGAACCAAAGCAATGTATAAGAGGAGAGACAAGTTCAACAAAGAGAGGAAGCTAGCTGAAGAGCCTACGTGGAAACCAATGCTTACCCTAATTACGAAATTTGACCCTAACTATTAGTACTAACTGGAAAATGTTAGTGTGACAAAGGAAAATTCCACCTCTTACTAGCTCTTCCAACTGAAAATGTAGAGGCTTGGACCTAAACAAAAAAATACATGAAATAGGAATGTTTCCTCATACATATTTTTAGGTAGTTGATTAATCTAAGAAGGGATTAATGCAATTTTTTTTCTACAAATAGAAAGCCATAAATGATGCCTCATTCCGTGAATTTCTAGAACAACTCTATACTAAATATTTCCAAACAATAATTAATCATGTAAAGGATTGAACTATGATTTTATGTGAGTGGTCTCCATTGGACCATCAATTAAAACTTCCATAATGAGCTTCCTTAGTGAACCAGTCACATAGTGAGGTCAAGCCTACATAGACGTTGCAATGATTTATTGGAATGTGTTAGAGACCATTGATAATTTACTAGTAGAGATAAACTACATCAAATATTTGGTGTTGGGAAATGGAGTGGATATTTCTCCCATGTGGTTTGCATAGGACATATATCGATCCATTATGTGGGTGTGTTGTCATGTTCCCTGGCCATCTGGCTTGGTGGAATGGTTATATCTTGATATCAACTTTTCTCATTCCTAATACCAAATATAGGGAGATTAGGTCCTTCTCAATCATGTTGTGGAACTCATACTTGAAGGAAGAATATTCACGAGGATTTCACGGGGTAGATATCATGGAGTTCATATTAGTATATTCTTCATTACTAAGTTTTTCCACTAGATGTTTACCATATATTTGATGTGAGTGGGCATGGCAACCTGGATGGAAGAGAGAAGTCATGAGCATCAAAAAATAGAACTTTCAAGCCTCTAGGTTTGGGATACTTTTTTTATTGGAGGGCCCTTTAAGAGTTTTATAGGTCATATTAATAACCAATTGACAATCACCTTCCATAATAATTGTAGAGAAGCCTTGGGTTAGGATATTACAAGGCCTTTCTTCAGGGCCTTCCTCTCATCAACATTGTTACTATTGAAGACCAATGGGATGAAGTAAATAAAAATGGGATATCTAAGGCAATCCCTAAACATGCCTCCATAACTACGTGTACCTAGGTTTCCTTTAGATACTCCATCAATGTTTAGCTTGAGAAAAGAAGGGGGAGGTGGCGACCAGGAGGAAGGGATAGAAGGGAGATAAGGATTGTGAGACAGTGGGCTCCATATGCCAATTTCTAAGAATTTGGAATTCCTTCACTATTTATTTCTAGTATTGGTTGCTCGAGCGATGTGAAACAACATATTCCTTAACATTTTCTTGTATGATTATCTAAAGAGAGTTGTGTATTAAGGAACAATTGAAATATGGTTATTATTACCTTTCCAAATGGTCCATAGAAGGAATCTTGGTAGAAGGATCTATATTTTGTTCAAAATAGGATTAGAAAAAGTTATCACTCTCCATTTGTCAATGGTATTTAGTATATTGATTCAATCTTGATTAAAGAAATTGTGCCAAAGGATATTGTAGTAAGGGAAAAAGTATAATATTTGTTCAATATCTCCAAACTTGCGGAGACATAAGGGATAACATGAAGGACACATGTGGTTGCATTTTTTAATATTTCCCAAGTTAGATTCTGTTCTTGGACTAAGAGCCACAAAAAGATTGAAACATATAGGCATAGATTTCCGCATTAGATGTTGTTTCAGATTAAGGCCTTTAGTAAATCTTTGAATCCAACTTCTAATATGTAAGCCTCTTATATGGAGAAGGAATCGCTTAGATTGTATCCCTAGTGGATCTTATCAGTTGGTGTATGATTGGGATGAGTCTTTGTGAAATATTTTCTAGAGGATAGACGTTTATTCCTCACAAGGCTTCTAGAGCCATTCTCTTGGTGAAATTCATTGCTACCATGGAGGGTCTCAGTTCGCTGTACTCCAGCAATCCTTGTCTTTTATCAGTCCTTGGCAGGTGATATGTAAAAACAAGTTGACCAGATAGGCTTGATAATGGAGTTTGGGGAGATGTTTCTATGTATATTCTTCGAACATGTTGATTTGGTCATCTCTAATTTCCTAAAATATCTCTTGTTGGATGAGATGCATCCCTTTTTTTTACTGAAGTCCAAATGGAAGATACAACTTGAGAAAAGGTTATTTTGATGAGTTACTACTATGGGATGTTCCTATTATATTTCCTTAGCCATAGGTGTTTCCAAAGACTTATACCTCCTTGAACCCACACCACCAAATATTAATTCCCAAAACCTTAGCTAGAATTGTTAGATCTTCCACACCCATACCCATTCGGTTAAAAAAAAATGGAGTTTTCATGAGAAAACAAGGATATTTTTTCTCTAACTTAACTCCCTGTAATAACATTGAATGTGACAAATATCAAAATCGAAAATATAAATATTAACATAATATAACCATCTCCTTTTATATATAGATTTTCTATCTAATTAATCATTAATATAATAAAATATCCATTATAAGTTGTAAGATATAAACCTGGTAGAATGATTAATATATGGATAGTGATGAACTTCATCTCATAATAAAGTGGTAAAAATACATATGTAAATTTTATTAATTTGCGTGAAGAACACTTCCATTTTCCTATTAACATATATAAATAGTTTTTATTATATTAACTTATACACAAGTTAACGTTAACTTAATTTGAAAAGTTATGAACTATGTTGAAATTTGGCATTTACCTTTCTTATTCCATTAAAGGTTTAGGGTTTTAAATTATCTTTCAATTTAGATTTATATAAATTAATATTAATTTAAATTTTAAAATTGGACTAATAAAATAATATTATTAAATAAACAAAATTATTATTAAATAGAAAGAATATTTTTTTTAGAAAAATAATGTTGGTTTATATAATGTAATAGCATGTTTTTCCAAAAATTGTATTGTCATGTTTTCATATATTTTGTCAAAAGTAAGATTAGAATAAAAACTCTGCAAAATATCAGCATAGTCTTCAAATAGATTGTCCTAAACATTATATAACAACATGCTAATTTGAATAAAGAATAGAAAAACGTCCTCTAAGTGCAATAACAGATAATAACCACTTTCCAGTAGCAAACAAAAGATATGATTTAGTGTGCATGCATTACGGAAAAAAATCAATCCTTCCTTTCCGACGGTATCTATCCTTCTTCTACCCACAGACACTTCTTTGACGAAGAGTCATCAGTCACATTTCACACCCGAATATGTGCGGAAAGGAGATGGATATGAAAGACCGTGTGAGAAATTATCAGAGAAATCCGTCCATAGAGATGTTAAATTATGAACAAATGTTTTTTGCAAAACTAATTTTAACTTAATAATAAACAAAAATTTAAAATTTATTTAACTCTTAGATTTCTTAACGAAAAATAGTAACATCAACCTCATTTCCAGAAAGAATTTCATCTTGAAGATGAGCAATTCACTCCATTATTTGTTTGTATTCCACTCTGGGAAGTAAAAAAAATGTTCTATCGTCCCACTTTTTCTGTTCTTTAAATTTTGCCATGATTCTCTGTTTATCCACTTCGTTTCTTGCACTTATCTATGCCAGCATCTAAAAACACTGATTAGACAGAGTTTGCAATTCGAAATCCTCGATTCTCGAAGCTCAGTTTACTAACCTTCCCATTGCTAATATCCACTAGTCCAAGCAATTGAAGCTCAAAACTTTTAATCGCTGAGTAAGATTGTTTCTAAGGGATGAGGCTATCAACAACAATTGGATCCATTAATGGAACTGAAGCTGAGCAATTACCCTACAATTCAACCCAACAAGATTGCAACCAAAACAATATTCTATTTCCCCTCAAATTTCAAATTTCAGCCGAGTTCAAGCTAACATGTCTCTTGCATGACAGAGTGACCCACAAATCAAAGAGATAGAAATTCCTTTCGGAGCCCAATTTACGAACTGCCCCCCTCCCCCTACCTAGAGACACTGAACCAAGCAATTGAAGTCTCAAAGCATTTAAGCTTGATTTTTGTGGTTCCGAAAAATAAGACTACCAACATCAATTGAAGATGTTGATTGAATTGAAGCCATCAAATTACTATATGCTTCAGCAAAACAAGACTATGCCCAAGGAAATATTCAATGTCACACCAAGCTTCACCCAAATTCAAACTAACACGTCGTCTGTGCAGCAGAATATCCCACAAACCATTGTATTCCAAACTTAATAGTAAGGAAAAACTTTGATTTTCTGATAAAGATGGAAAAGTGCCTCTTACTTAACCATATTTGAGTTTTCTTTCCTCTATGGAGATTGAAGCTGATGAGTAGCAGAAATCCACTCTTGAAAGTGTGGAATTACTTGCTATAACGTCAAATCCTCTATCTGCAATCAGCCCATGCTCCCATCCCACCCTTACACTGCCCATTAGATATGATCTCATGAGCCATTATCAAGGTAAAAATATGATTTCAAAGTACAATTTCTGGAATGCTCCTAGTACTATGGTAGTATTTTAAATTAAATATAGTTAATTTAACTATCTGATTATTATTATGTGGTAAAACTGAATAATTATTAATATATTACTGTTTAGCTTAATTATATGGTTAATCATTATTATTTTGATTGCCTCTAATCACTGTTGAAAGAAAAACAGTTGGGCAATAGTTGCGGTGCTTCCTCATGAGAGGAGGATTAAAATTAATAGGACAATTGTCCAAGAAGGAGTTAAAAAAAAACTAACTATCTCCTAGAAACAGTTGAGACCCTTGGATGGGAAAAGTGGGCACCAAGTTTGGTAAGGACCAAATGGTGAGGGGAGACAAAGAGGAAATGACAACGCTAAGTCTGGTAAGGACGAGATAGCGGGGCTCAGTTAACTGTATCCACGCAGCAAATGCTAAGTCTCGTAAAGACCAGATAGCGTATGATTGGGAAGTAGAAACTTCCCTGAGTCGCTACGTCTGGTAAGGACCAGATAGTGCAAGTCTAGCAACGCTAGAAATATTGCAGGCAACAGGAGTCATGCAGGAGTGCTTGGGGGTGGAAGGTCCAAAAGGACCCTCCTAAGGACGGGAGGTTGACAAGCGCGTTAGGGAGATTTTCTCTTTGTTCAAGTAGGAAATGATTACAGAGCCTGAAGTTCTGAATTTTCATTTATATATCTGTTCAAACTATTGTGGGAAATAAGGAACCATGAATATATCTAAATAACTGCGTAAAATAACTATATGAAATTGATACAAACAAAAAACGACAGAAACTAGTAAAATACATCAAGTATGTGAGAATGAAATCACTGTGTAGCCACTATAAAACCTACAAGAAAAAGAGAGAATCAAAACCAGGTTCTTATTTCCCAGTAAATCTTTGTGATTATCCACACTCATATATCAAACAACATTCTAAAACCAAGTCTGAATTTAATACGCGTACACGAGTACCCTTAGGGTCTTGCAAGCAAAATTGTAACAATACAAATATATGAATAACCGCATGCATGTAATTTTGGGCTAAGCCTCTATTAAATCGTCAAAGGATCTTTTACAGGAGTAATTAGATCAGATTAAAACAACAGGGAATCCACATCAGATTTAACCGTAGTCGGAAAAGAACCATTGAACAAATAAACAAACAAGAGCTCAAACTATCAACATGGCCACAATCATTGGAACAGATGTGGCTATCAAATTATGGACAAAAGAAAAGTATTCGGCGTGAAGGGGTAGCGTAATCAAAAAAGGGCAGTTACCCATTAAAACAAACAACCTTCAATTATCAACTCGTAGTCGTATTTCAACCCTGGGAGTTGGTACCAGGTATCGAAACCCTGCACGACGGCTCAAAGGAAAAAGGAGAAACACAATCCTTTCATATTCAGTCAAGAGTGCCATTATGTAGTCTAAACCGAAAAAACATATGAATCAATTGCAACACCCATAATCAAAACCGGGTGCAAGTGGGTTTGCTCAGTAGGAAACCGTCTGCCATTAATATGGACTCACCATTAATCCTAAAATTATGATGGCTTATGCTTCTTACCCGGAGGGTGACCTGTGTAAGGGAACTGGGTCTGGTCGCCTACCTGGAAGCTGGACCAAGTACCTGCAACAAGAAAATTACCCGGATTAATGCTCAGAATGGAAGAAAGAAAAATCTGAAAGGAAAACTCATAATTGATAAACATCAAAACCATTGGGTAGCGTGCAAATTCACCAGTAGCATTACTGGTAGGCAGTGTCTCTGGAATAGACCGAGGCAACCTGTTCGGAAGAATGAGCAGGTGAACTCGAATCGTGAGAGACCTGTAGGAGTCGTGAGACTTCACCGAAATGAGCTCGAGAAAGTTCGAGCACCATCCAAGAAAACCCTTAAGCAGTACTTCTTATCCTTGAATAAATGTGGATCGTAGATCCGAATGAACTCTTCTCCACCGTTGATAATGGCATACGAACCCAGGAGGAGTGCCTTGGCACGGTGCAGTACCAAGTCGGCGAGCTGTGCATGCCAGCTCAGTTAGCTGGAGTTAAGGCCGCGTGATGGACACGAGAACAACCGACTGATTGCAATCTCCAAACGCCAAGCGGACGGCGTAGTGAACTCGACATTCGAACCATTTAACATGATTTGAAAATCAGAAGAATGGCCAACATGAGAACCCAGTCCCCGATGTCAACCTTAATGCACTCTTAAATGGACTTACAGATTTATACTGTGTGTAATAAAAAAACCTGTGGAATAGTAAAAGGCCTCGGGCTTCGAGGATTACATCAACTATGGATATTTAATATTGCGTTGTGTAAAATGGTTTTTTTATGTATAATAAAGTTCCCATGTTAAATTTTCTTTTATATACAGCTACATTTTGATGGGGAAGTGTTTCAAGTGGTATCAGAGCGAGGCTACAATACTGTGACCTCGGGATTAATCATAAGCAACGAAATTGAAATATAAGTAACTTAATAAATAATTAAGGTATATTAGTTAGGGTTGTTACATATCTGTTAAAATGTACTAATCTGTTAAATTCAGGTGACAACAAATTATGAGAAGAATGAGCAGTGCTCCTCACAGAAATGACGGCAGGCCAGAAACCATCACCCACCCTCAGGGAAATCATGAAATTTGGGTGCAACTGGGAGAGGAGGCTCGCAACACCAATTTGACCATATTAGAGATAGTTCAGGAGCTGAAGAACGAGATGGCTCGTCTGTGTGAGGATAACGCCAGATTAACCCTAGAACAGGAAAAGATCCTGAAAAGTTTGTCGGATAAACAAAACCAGCGTCAGCCGAATCCTAGTCTAGAGAAAACGCATGTACCATAGGAACAAGGTTATCCCACTGACCGGGAAGAGACAGAAGGAAGGGAGGAGGTGCAGGGAGAGCGATCTGATAATGCTTCCAAATATCAAACTTCAAAAAGACAACGGGTAGAACTGCAGGGTGAGTTCCGAAAGATTAAGACGCCACATTTTGATGGGGAGTCCGAGGAGGCAATGGAAGCTTGGTTAATTAATATGAATAAATATTTCCAAGTTTACGAATATGACCAGAACCTTAAGGCGCGGCTGGCTATTTTCCAGCTGCAAGGAAAAGCTACACTATGGTGGGAGGAAGTCAAGATAGTGCGGGGCATGAGTGAGCAAGATATAACATGGGAAATTTTCCAAAGATACTTTAAGGAAAAATATTTAACATAGCATTTTTATGATGAAAAGGCAAGGGAATTTCATGATCTGCGGCTTGGGCAGCAGACCATGGATGAATTTATTTCTAAATTCACATCTCTGCTCCGCTATGTACCATATATTTGGGAGGAAAAGGCAAAAGTGAAGCGGTTTGTTAGCACTCTACCGCAGACAATGAGGGAAAGAATCGAATTTGATAACCCGAAGACTATGGCTGAAGTGATACAAAAGGCTAGAATTTGCTATCAACAGAATAAACAGAAGGGAGAGAATTTTTGGAAGCGTTGGATAGATAAAAAGGGGCAGAACGTTTGTGGGTGCTAAGGGAGGCTGTGGCAGTTTCAGTAAAGGATTTTCCAAAGGGCCAGGCAATAGGAACCAGCCCAAAAATCAATTTAGAATAAAGCCAACAAATGAATCCAGATACAGCGAGCAGTCGGGCAGAGCTAATAATGAGGGGGCAGTTAGACCACCAATACAGTGTTGGTGTTGCGACGGGCCACATTATATTAAGAATTGCCCTCATCTAAGGGGTAATGATTAGGTGTCCCAGATTTATGAAGCATCAACAATAGGAGACGTGGCCCGGTCCATATCAAGAATAAACGCTGCCCTCGAGGACCGTCAAGCTGATTACTAGCCGACAATGATAGTGTTCGAAGGTAAGATTTTTGATCAAACTGTTTCTGTTTTAATTGACCCAGGCGCTACATTAAGTTTTGTTAGTCCCAAGGTTGTGGAAAACTGTAATTTGAAATCTGTTAAGTTTAAAAGCCCATGGCTAGTCCAGCTTGCTACTGGGGCAAAAAGGCGGGTGCTAGCTAAGGTCAACAACTATCCATTGAAGATAGTTGGTCAAACAGTGACGACATAATTGAACGTACTTCCTCTCGGATCATATGATGTACTGATTGGAATGGACTGGTTGGAGAAGCGATGGTCCATAGTAAATTGTAAAACAAAGGGAATTTCTTGTTAGGACGAACTGGGAAACAAACAAGAAATTCAAGGTATTCTTAAGCCTGTGCAGATTCAACCAATTACCGCTTCACAACTGGCTAAATGCATCAGGAAAAAGTGTCAAGTAAATGCAATTCAAGTGGGTTATGCCAGCTCAAAGGATAGAGATAATACTCTGGAAGGCATACCGGTGGTGCAGGAATTTGCAGATGTGTTTCCTGAAGAAATACCAGGACTGCCACCTAAAAGAAATTTGGACTTCACCATAGAACTGGTACCCAGTGCAGCCCCGGTGTCCCGAGCACCATACTGGATGAGTGTGTCAGAATTGACTAAATTAAAAATGAAATTGCAAGAGTTGTTAGACAAGAAGTACATTTTCCCCAGCGTATCACCCTGGGGATCCCTTGTATTGTTTGTTAGGAAAAAAGATGGAACTTTCTGTATGTGCATTGATTATCGACAACTGAATAAATTAACAGTTAAAAATAAATACCCGCTGCCACGCATCAATGAACTGTTTGACAAAGTGAAAGGCGCAATGGTATTTTTAAAGATTGATTTGACATCCGAATACCACCAGATCAGAATTAAGGAGGAGGACGTAGCCAAAACTACTTTTCGAACTCGTTACAGACACTATGAGTTTGTGGTGCTGCCTTTCGGGCTGACCAATGCACGTGCGACATTTATGTGTTTGATGAATAGTGTATTTCATAAGTATTTGGATAAGTTCATGTTAATTTTCATTGATGATATACTAATATATTCCCGAAATGTCAAAGAGCATGAGGAACATCTTAGGCTTGTATTGCAAACACTCCGGGAACATCAACCGTACGCTAAGTATAGCAAATGTGATTTCTATAAGAATAAAATGTAGTATATGGGACATATCATCGCTAGAGAAGGCATTGTAGTGGACCCCGAAAAAATAAGAACTATAATGGAATGTCCGATACCAAAAGACGTGGCAAACATAAGGTATTTCATGGGACTGGCAGGATATTATAGGAGATTTGTGGAAGGATTTTCACGGGTTTCTTACCCTATCACGTCCTTACAAAAAAAAGGAAAAACATTTAAATGGACTGCAGAATGTCAGCGAAGCTTTGAGCAGCTCAAACATCTGCTCACAACTACACCAGTGTTGAGCATTGTTGACCCAGAAAAGGACTATGTGGTCTGCACCGATGCAAGTAAAGAATGTGTAGGAGGGGTGTTGATGCAAGAAGGAAAAGTGATCGCTTACGAATCGAGAAAGTTGAAAGAGCATGAACAAAAGTATTATGCTTATGACTTGGAATTAACTGATGTTGTGCATGCATTAAAGATGTGGCGCCATTATCTGATAGGGAAGAAATTCTTATTAATGACAGACCACCACAGCTTGACCAACTACTTTAACCAACCAACTTTAAATGCTAGGCAAGCTTGGTGGGTGGACTTTTTGAGTGGATTCGATTTTGAGATCACGCACCTGAAAGGGAAAGAAAATCGGGTGGTTGATGCTTTAGGCCCGAAGGTGCATTGTCTCTATGAAATTTCCTTTAGTGAAGGATTGTCTACCCCCAGCGAAGAAATCGAAAGGGCTGCTGAACAAGATCAAGTATATCAGCAAAAGAAACAGCAAGTGCAAAATTTGACGAGTCATATAATGCAGCAGGGCTATGAGCTGAATGCAATAGGCATATTATACTATAGGAAAAGGATATATATACCCAATCAAGATGAAGTCAAGAAAAAGGTTTTAGGTGAATATCATAAAAGTCCTTATGCAGGACACCCGGGTTATCAAAAGCTCATCACCTCTATTCGAAAAGAATGTTACTGGCTGGGTATGAAAAGGGACATAACAGACTACTTGGCGCGATGCATAGAATGTCAGCAGGTTAAGACCGAGCACCAGCATCCTGCAGGGATATTGCAGCCATTACCTGTACCAGAATGGAAATGGGAGGTTATTATTATGGATTTCATCACAGGGTTACCTAAATCCAAAAAGACTAATGACTCCATGATGGTTGTAGTGGACAAACTCAGCAAATCAGCTCACTTCATACCGGTACAGTCTACCTACCGTGTGGCACAAATAACAAATATCTTTATGCAAAATATTTTTAAGCTCCATGGTTTGCTCAAAACTATAATATCGGATCACGATGTTAAGTTCACATCGACTTTCTGGAGGACTCTATTTGAAGGTTTGGGAACTCAACTAAATTTTAGTACTGCATACCATCCGCAAACCGACGGACAGACTAAGCGGGTAAACCAAGTGGTGGAAGATATGCTGAGATCTTATGTGATGCAGCAACCAACTAGGTGGGAAGAGTATTTTCATTTGGTGGAGTTTGCATATAAAAATGGCTATCATGTATCTTTACAGATGAGCCCATTTGAAGTACTCTACGGACGGAAATGCCGTACACCATCCAGTTGGGGTGGACTTGAAGATAGACTCATGTTGGGACCTGAGATGTTAAAAGAGATGGAAGAAATGGTTAAAAGAGTGCAGGCCAACTTAAAGATAGCCCAAGATAGACAAAAAAGTTTCGCAGATTGGAAAAGGAATTTCAAAGAATATCAGGTAGGAGAGCATGTATATGTAAGAATCCGGGCAAAGAAAAGTACCTTACAATGGAGCGGTTGCGCCAAGTTGGCACCTCGCTTTTGTGGACCATTCCAGATTTTAGCAAGGATTGGGCTGGTGGCTTATCAACTAGCCCTACCCAGCCATATCGGGGTCCACAACGTCTTCCACATGTCAGTGTTAAAGAAATATGTCTATGACCGTAAACAAATAATTAGTTGGCAAGACATTCAGGTAAAGAATGTGCCTTAAATAGCACAAATTAAAATTGGTCGTTAAAAATAAGACTGATCGAAATATTGTGTATTTCAGGTGGAGCCGGAAGGAGAATTTCTGATCGAGCCAGTGAGCATATTAGATCGGAGAAGGGTTGTGCTGCGGAAACGAGCCATCATCCAGGTTAAAGTGCAGTGGTAACACTTCGGACCAGATGAGGCCACCTGGGAAAATGAGCAAGACATGAAGGAAGCTTATCTCGAACTATTTTTGGGTGAACAACATCGGGACGATGTTGAACTTCAGGAGGGGGAGATGTAATGCTCCTAGTACTATGGTAGTATTTTAAATTAAATATAGTTAATTTAACTATCTGATTATGATTATGTGGTAAAACTGAGTAATTATTAATATATCACTGTTTAGCTTAATTATATGGTTAATCATTATTATTTTGGTTGCCTCTAATCACTGTTGAAAGAAAAACAATTGGGCAATAGTTGTGGTGCTTCCTCATAAGAGGAGGATTAAAATTAATAGGACAGTTGTCCAAGGAGTTAAAAAAAAACTAACTATCTCCTAGAAACAGTTGAGACCCTTGGATGGGAAAAGGGGCCACCAAGTCTGGTAAGGACCAGATGGTGAGGGGAGCGAAAGAGGAAAGGAAAATGCTAAGTCTGGTAAGGACCAGATAGTGGGGCTCAATTAGCTGTATCCACACAGCAAATGCTAAGTCTGGTAAAGACCAGATAGCGTATGATTGGGAAGTAGAAACTTCCCTGAGTCACTACATCTGGTAAGGACCAGATAGCGCACATCTAGCATTGCTAGAAATCTTGTAGTCAACAGGAGTCTTGCAGGAGTGCTTGGGGGTGGAAGGTCGAGCAGGACCCTCCTAAAGACGGGAGGTTGACAAGCGCGTTAGGGAGATTTGCTCTCTGTTCAGGTAAGAAATGATTACAGAGCCTGAAGTTTTGAATTTCCTTTTATATATATGTTCAAACTATTGTGGGAAATAAGGAACCATGAATATATCTACATATCTGCGTAAAAGAACTATGAAATTGATACAAACAACAAACGATGGAAACTAGTAAAATACATCAAGTATGTGAAAATGAAATCACTGTGTAGCCACTATAAAACCTAAAAGAAAAAGAGAGAATCAAAACCAGGTTCTTATTTCCATATAAATCTTTGTAATTAGCCGCACTCATATATCAAACAACATTCTAAAACCAAGTCTGAATTTAATACGCGTACACGAGTACGCTTAGGGTCTTGCAAGCAAAACTATAACAATACAAATATATGAATAGTCGCATGCATGTAATTTTGGGCTAAGCCTCTACTAAATCGGCAAAGCATCTTTTACAGGAGTAATTATATCAGATTAAAAGAACAGGGAATCCACATCAGATTTAATCGTAGTCGGAAAAGAACCATTGAACAAATAAACAAAAAAAAACTCGAACTATCAACATGGCCACAATCATTGGAACAGACGTGGCTATCATATTATGGACAAAAGAAAAGTATTCGGCATGAAGGGGTAGCTTAATAAAAAAAGGGTAGTTACCCATTAAAACAAACAACCTTTAATCATCAACTCGTAGTCGTATTTCAACCCTGGGAGTTGGTATTAGGTATCGAAACCCTGCACGACGGCTCAAAAGAAAAAGGAGAAACACAATCCTTTCCTATTCAGTCAAGAGCACCATTATGCAGTCTAAACCTAAAAAACATATGAATCAATTACAACACCCATAATCGAAACCGGGTGCAAGTGGGTTTGCTCAGTAGGAAACCGTCCGCCATTAATATGGACTCGCCATTTATCCTAAAATTATGATGGCTTATGCTTCTTACCCGGAGGGTGACCTGCATAAGGGAACTGGGTTTGGTCGCCTACCTGGAAGCTAGACCAAGTACATGCAACAAGAAAATTACCCGGATTAATGCTGAGAATGGAAGAAAGAAAAATCCGAAAGGAAAACTCATAACTCATAAACATCAAAACCATTGAGTAGCGTGCAAATTCACCAGTAGCATTACTGGTAGGCAGTGTCTTTGGAATAGACCGAGGCAACCTATTCGGAAGAATGAGCGGGTGAACTTGAATTGCTAGAGACCTGTAAGAGCCGGGAGACTTCACCAAAATGAGCACGAGAAAGTTCGGGCGCCATCCAAGAAAACCCTTCAGCAATACTTCTTATCCGTGAATAAATGTGGATCGTAGATCTGAATGAACTCTTCTCTGCCATTGATAATGGCGTAGTAACCGAGGAGGAGAGCCTTGGCACGGTGCGGTACCAAGTGGGCGAGCTGTGCATGCCAGCTCGGTTAGATAGAGTTAAAGTCGTGTGATGGACACGGGAACAGCCGACCGATTGCAATCTCCAAACACCAAGTGGACGGCATAGTGAACTTGACATTCAAACCATTTACCCTGAGTTGACAATCAGAAGAATGGCCAACATGAGAACCCAGTCCCTGATGTGAACATTAATGCACTCTTAAATGGACTTACAGATCTATACGGTGTGTAATAAAAAAATGTGTAGAATAGTAAAATGCCTCGGGCTTCGAGGATTACATCAGCTATGGATATTTACTGTTGCGCTGTGTAAAATGATTATTTTATGTATAATAAAATTCCCATATTTTTTTTTTTTTTATACAGTTACATTTTGACGAGAAAGTGTTTCAATGTCCTTGCTTAACGAGAACATGTTGACCTCCATTGACATGATGGATAAGACCCATACCATGTCAAATTAAATTTGACAAAAATATTTTCACTCTGAGAAATCTAAAGATCTTAGTCATCTCCACGATTATAAATCTAAAATAAAGATAAATATATGCTAGCTTTTATTATTAACTATATTTCACGTTTCCTTTTATTTAATTTTTATAAGCTTAGTTTTGATTTTTTTTAAATAAAATTTTTATTATATATTTTAGTTTTTTTAATATTTTTTTAACCATGCTCCAATGGATGTAGAATATTTGGTAAAAGGATTTAAGCAATAAGCACTGCTTGTAGGATATCATCGTTTCAAAACGTTGTGAGTAGTCTAACAACTAAAAATCTTCATTTGATAATGGCATCAGAAGTTTAATGAAAAATAAAAATAATTACGATAGTAATTAAATTTAAATGAAAACTGATTTGTTTTTATAAAAATTTATTAAATTAATGTAAATTTGCTTTTTAAAGAATTTATTTCATATTAAATAGTTCATTTTAGATTATATGATGGGATGGGATGTTATTTTAAGTTTTGCAAACATTTTGACTCGTCTAAATTAGATAACAACAAAAATAAACATAAAATACAATTAAATAAATAAATAAAATATAAAAATGAAATTAAAAATAACATAGTTTTTCTATGGTATTATCAATTTTGGATTTTCCGCATAGTGGTTTTCAAAATTGCGATTTATTAAAAATTGAAACATGATTATCTTAAACATATTATAAGTTAGGCCTTCTATTGTTTTAAGATTTTGAATTGTTCAAATTACATAAAAAATAAAATTAAATTAAATTTAAAATAAAATTAAATAAAAAATTAATGATTTTTCCTATCCATGGTTTTCCCATGGTATTCTTAGCCCATAGGTTTTCCCATCGTATTCTCTAAATTGCACTTTTACTCAAAATTTGAAACATGATTATTTTAAATCATGATTGTTTATAATTATTGGTAATGTTTTGCCCTCTCATGTTTAACACTTTCACATGTAATAATAATAATAATAATTTTGAAAATCTATGATTTTCCCAAGGTATTTATTTCGTTGGTTGTCTTATATTAACTATTTTCCAATTTATAAAGTGTTTCATAGTGATGTTGTAGGAAATAGCAAGGATTTTCAGCTAAATATGACCTGTTTTTAATTTCTTTTGCAATTATTTCTTACTGACATGACATATGTAAAACATTTAAAAGGAGGTTTATTCATTGATACATAATAGAAGACTCAATAGTGAATCAAACTAGTAGGTTGTCCCTTTCCTCACAAAATAATATGATTGATTTCATTTAAATTTAAATTTTATTTATCATTAATTAAATTTTGTATTTGAAAATAACGTAAATAAAGCAATAGTACCAACTGGTGTGGCTTGTCGTTGTTGGACAACGACGTTTTTTAGGTCATAGGTGAAAACCTCAACTATATCCATCTTAATTCTCTATCTACCAAGCTCAGAGGGATCAAATCATTCTTTACTCTAAAAAAAGTTTTATCTCAAAAGATTTAATCTTTCTTAACACTTTGTATATCCCGAATTAAGATGGATATAAGATGCTTGTAAAATCACATAAATTTATCTTTTATAATTGGGAGAAATGATTTCTATCCCCT
>APFE030027396.1:167679-185788 GCA_000404065.3 Pinus taeda | reverse complement strand
AAATCTCTTTAGATCGCATAATAGAAGAATTACATCCCGGGTTAGCATAGATTAGATGTGTTTTTTTCATTAGATTACAATAGCATAGAGTTAGATTAAAGTAGTTTAGATAGGAACTTTTAGATCAGAAACATTCAATTCTATACACACACACACCCTTAGATTGGGAAACTGGTCCCATTATCCCCAGTTGGACCCTATACCAAACGGATAAGGACTGCCAACCAAGGTCCGGACCGGGTGGGTACCCCCCTTGTTGTCGACCCGATTTTCGGGGCTTCAACAGGTGTGAGAGTTGTTTTGGCTTCAAGGGGACGCCTTTACTGCTGAGGAGTTTTGCTCGGGCCTATGGTAGACCCTATTCTGTGGGATATCTGCGGGATCGATTCTGGTGGTGAATGAAGATGACGAGCAGTGGAAAGATAAATATCGAGAAATTTAATGTTCAAAGTTTTGAGTTATGGAAACTCAAGATGGAGGATTTGTTGGTCAATAAAGATCAGTGGGTCATGGTAGATCCGGGTACTAAAAAAACAGGAGCATTTGATGAAGAATGGAAGAAGTTAGATCAGAAGGCAAAGAGCACAATATGATTGTGTGTCTCAGATTCAATATTACTGAATGTATCAGGGGAAGCTACAGCAAAGGCTTTGTGGGACGAGTTAGGGACTTTGTACCAATCTAAGTCTCTGCTGAATAAATTGTTCTTGTAGAAAAATCTATATAACTTGAGGATGAAAGATGGAGACTCGGTGACAGAAGATCTGAATGCATTTAATATTGTGGTAAGTCAGTTATTATATGTTGATATTAAAATTTCAGATGAAGATAAGTGCTTCAGTTTGTTGTGTTCTCTACCAGATTCATGGCATAGTTTGGTTATTGCAATAAGTAGCAATGCAACTGCCTTGCATTTTGATGAAATAGTCTCATCCTTGTTGACGGAGGAGATGAGATGGAAAAATATGGAGAGCCAGAATGGTGATTCCTTTTCTGTATGGGGACGGTCCCAGAACAGAAGAAAAATAAGTCATCGAGTGGGAGATCTAAATCTAGAGGGAGATCTAAATCTCCAAGAAAACATGTAAAGGTGGTGTGCTGGAAATGCGGAAAGGAAGGGCACTACAAAAGGGATTGTAAATCTAAATCTCTTGACAAAGGAAAGGGATTTGATGATGCTCCTTCTGAAGAGGTGAAAACCACCTCAGATGAAGGTGGGGATGTGTACTTGGCTTCTTAAGGTACACATATAGATCATGAGGCATGGTTGATTGACTCAGGTGCATCCTTTCACTTCACTCCCCATAGAGAGTGGTTTTGCGAGTATGAGAAATATGATGGTGGTGATGTCTTCTTGAGGGATAGCAGGAAGGTTAGAATCATTGTTCGTGGAAAAGTAAAGTTGATATTGCAAGGTGGAAGGGTTAGAACACTTATGGGTGTTCTGCATATTCTTCCATTGGCTAGAAATTTGATTTATGTAAGTAAGCTGGATGATGCAGGTGTAAAAACAGTGTTCGATAAGGATACCTACAAAATGGTTTGGGGAAAACTGTTATAGATGTGGGGAGTTCAAATTTGAACTCTATACAAGCTGCAAGGTAGCACTGTTATTGATGGGTGCAACAGTTTTGTGGTTCCTGAAAGTGGAGTAGAAAATCTAGTGGTCTATGGAGAGAAGACCAAGCTGTGGCATCAAAGGCTTGGACATATCAGAGAGAAGGGCCTTTGAATACTTCATGGTAAAGGTATGGTAGAAGGTATGAGTAACAGCTCTCTGGATTATGATTTCTATGAAAATTATGTATATGGGAAGCAGAATCCGGTGAGTTTCACCTCTGGTGGTAAGAGGGCGAAACATATATTAGAGCTTGTGCACAGTGATGTGTTTGGACCTGTGAAGGTTCCATCACTGGGTAAGTGTGTGTACTATGTATCATTTATAGATGACTTCTCAAGGAATACATGGATATATTTCCTTGAGAACAAATCTGAAGTCTTTGACAGGTTTAAAGAATTTGAGGCTTTGGTGGAAAACCATACAGAGAAGAAGATAAAGGTGTTGAGGGAAGATAACGGTGGAGAGTTTTGTAGTAAGGAATTTGAAGAATTCTGTAAGAATTGTGGTATAGCACGGTAGAAGACTACTCCATATACACCTCAGCAAAATGGAGTTTCAGAAATAATGAATAAGACGTTAATGGAAAGGGAAAGAAGCATGCTCAGTGGTGCTGGGTTAGGACAAGAATTCTGGGCAGAGGTGGTGGAGACTGCATGTTACCTGGTCAACAGATCACCTTCATCAACATTAGAAGATAAGACTCCACAAGAGGTATGGACTGGTAAGAAACCTTCTCTTTCACATAGAAGGGCATTTAGATGTGATGGATATGTACATGTTCCAAAGGAGAAAATAACCAAGTTGGATAGTAAATCTGAAAAGTGCATCTTTACTGGGTATAAGGATGGTTTAAAGGGTTATAAGCTTTGGAACCCAGTAACAAGGAAGGTTGTGTAAAACCAAGATGTGGTGTTCAGAGAGGTAAAAGATGTTATTAAACATGAAGTCCAACCAAAGGAACCTGAGAAGATAGTGTTTGAGCTAAAGGAGGAAGAATCAGACTCTACAACAAAGGAGGAATCAGAAGATGAAGAGCCACAAACTCCAGGTGTGAGAAGAACAGTTCGAGAAAGAAGGAAACCAGAAAGGTATAGTCCGTCTTCTTTCTGTTCAAAATTTTCTTTATCTCTTATTGATGATGATCCCAGAACTGTGAAGGAAGTAGTAGATTCAGAGGATGAAAAACTCTAGAAAGAGGCCATGGTTGATGCAATGGCATCTTTGCACAAAAATGAGGCTTGGGATCTGGTGGAGTTGCCAACTGGAAGGAAACCCATTGGCAGCAAATGGGTGTTCAAGAAGTAGACAAATGCAGAAGGAAAGGTGGAGAAATGCAAAGCTCGATTGGTAACAAAAGGTTATTCCCAGGTGTCAAGAATTGATTTTGGTGATATTTTTTTCCTATTGCCAAGGTAACTTCTATTAGATTACTTTTATATGTTGTTGCTACTTTTGATTTTGAGGTAGAACAGATGGATGTGAAGACAACATTTCTTCATGGGGATTTGGAAGAGGAGATCTACATGAAGCAACCTGAAGGTTTTGCGGTGAAGGGTAGGAAAGAATGGGATATGCAAGTTAAATAAAGTCTCTGTATGGGTTAAATTCACCAAGGATTTGGTATCGAAAAGTTGATACATTTATACGGGGACTTGGCTTCACTAGAAGCAAAGAAGATCTCTGTGTGTATTTTAAATTAATTGGTGACCGTGTTATTTATCTGGTCTTGTATGTGGATGATATGTTGCTGGTTGGAAATGACAAAGAAATTATCTAGGATTTGAAGACCCATTTGCCCTTCAAATTCAACATGAAAGATCTTGGTGCTGCAAACTATATTTTGGGCATGGAAATTAAAAGAGATCAGACAAACAAGAAGCTCTGGTTAAACCAGAGGAAGTATGTCGAGACAATATTGCAGAGGTTTAATATGTAGGATAGTAAACCGATGAAGGTTCTTATTCCTGTAGGTGTAAAGTTATCTGCTGAACAGTGCCCAAGACACAAGAAGAGGAAGATGACATGTCCCATGTTCCATATGCAAGGGCAGTCAGTAGCTTAATGTATGTGATGGTCTGTACTAGACCAGACATTGCACATGCAGTGCGAGTATTGAGCAAGTTTATGTCAAAACTAGGTAAGGAGCATTGGATAGCAGTGAAGCAAGTTTTCAGGTATTTGTGTGGCACTAGTGATTATGGTTTGTGCTACCAAGGAAGACCAGGATTGGATAGAGTGTTGGATATTCATGGCTTTGTTGATGTAGGACTGGGCTGGAGATCTGGATCAAAGAAGATCTACAAGTGGGTATGTGTTTAACCTATTTGGAGGTGCAGTCAGTTGGATGAGTAAGAAACAATTTGTAGTGGCACTATCAACTATAGGGGTAGAATACATGGCAGCCACTCATTCAAGCAAGGAAGCAGTTTGGTTGCAGAGATTATGTCCAAGTATGAGGTTAGTACGGGGAGCTATAAGGACATACTATGATAGCAAAGTGAAATTTTCTTGGCAAAGAACCCTGCATATCATTCAAACACAAAGCACATTGATGTTCAATATCACTTTGTGAGGGATATGATAGAAGACAAAAAGGTGTTGCTAGTAAAGGTGGGCACTTTGGAGAACACTGTAGATGCATTGACAAAATCTGTGAGTTATAAGAAGTTCTCTTGGTGAAGAAAAGGAATGGGCATTACAGGGATGAATAAATGACTAAGCTCTCTTGTGGCCCCCTGTGGAAAGAAAACAACAAGTGGGATAATGTTGGGTTGTGTTATATTCTTTCCATGACTAGCCCACGTAGTTAACCGGGGATTAGAAGGGGTGTAGAGCCCCCCCTTCGTTGCATCGATCATGTAGTGGGGGCCCTCACAGGGGGTTTGAGGGGTACGGGGTTTTTGGACCCTATATTAGGTTTGGCGGACCCACCTATGGTTTTGTGCATGATTTTTTCACATGGATTTGGACGTGATGTTTTTCGGTCCATGGTTTTGGACGCGATGGTTTTCGATCCATGGTATTGGATGCTTCGGAATATATAAATATGTATTGTATCATTGAAAGGAACATAATAAAAAATCAAGCTGGTAGTCTCGGTTTTGGGATCCAGGGGAAAATCTTTGTGTATATGTGTTTCATGCGTTATGCTCTTGCATTCTTTATTTTTTGTGTTTTAGAATTCGTATGCAGGTAATTTTGTACGAGGTTAAGACCTACATTCTCTGTTTGTTCTCCTTCACAAATGTTCCTTTTATTTCTACATATTCCTACAAAAGATTAGTGAGTGGGGTGGCTCTTACTGCACCACCAATAAATATAATTGCAAATAAAATGAAATCTAACTTAAAAACTTAAAAAAAAAACATCAACATGGCTTGGTTTTATTCATTGATTCTACTCTATCGGAAATAGAAAAAAAATTCAAGTGTATGCATATTTCTTGTGTAACCATATGTGTAACATAAGTAAAAATATATTCATGCTTAGTTTTGAAAAGTAAAAATATATTCATGCTTAGTTTTGAAAAATAGGCATTAAAATACATCAAAGCATGAAAGACCTGTTGTTTTGATAATGCAATCAAGAAGTTAGGAAGAATGAAATAGTGATGTGACTTGATCCTTGATTAGAACCATCTTTCCATAAGGCCATTACATTCTTGATTCCTTTCTTGGTTTAGATCACATCGAATATTCTACTTTTGTATGCATTCCTCAATCTTAGATTCTACTAGTTTCTCACCATCAAATGTATTCCATGATTCTTTAGTCTCTTCAATAGATTGACAAGAGGAATCAAAAGAGACTTGAAGATCTTCTTGTGGAGGTGGAGATATTGACAGGTTTCTGAATGCAGTTAAAATATACTCTTCCTAAGAGGTAGATATGCCAGTTGTTGCTAGGATTTGAGAAATTTCTTGAAATGACATTCTTCAAACTCTTAATTGTCTGTTAATTACTCCGACTGGTTGATAATTCCTTTCGTGCACATATATTAGTAAAAAGTTTTGAAAAATTATTGAATTATTGAATTTAGGCTTCTGTGATCCATATCAATTTAGAGAATAATCTTCGGCAAAAATCACATAGAGATAATTTCGTTGACGCGTTTCGAACCAACCAGTGTGGTTCATCATCAAGACAAGTTGAATTCGCAGATCTTTCTATGCATTATAAATAGATCGGGTAGAATATTATGCCCGATCTATTTATAATGCATAGCAAGATATGCTCATTCAACTTGTCCTGATGATGAACCACACATGTTGGTTCGAAATGCGTCGACAAATTATCTCTATGTGATTTTCGCCGAAGATTATTCTCTAAATTATTGAATTCTAATATGCATCATAAATGATTTTAATATTCTTTTAATCATGCATCAAAGAATGAATGAAACTATCATGAGTTGTTTCAACTTTCAAACTAAACACCTATGTATACCTCCCCATCAATAGCACCAAAACGTTAGGTGATTTAATTGTGAGTTAAATCCCTATCATTAATTGTCAACCAAGGGTTCGTGAACTGATGAGATATATGTGTACTATATGTACTAGGTGGTTGTTTATCAAAATAGATTAATCTAATGCAATTAAAACTAATTACAAAGCAAATTAAATCAATATAATCCCATCATACAGTAATTTAAACTTCCATAAAGGAAATCACACTTGCTAAAATGAGAATCACACTTCAAACTTGCTAAATTGAAAAGCACACTTGCTTAAATTGAAAATCACACTTGCTTGAATTGAAAATCACAGTTGCCGAAAGGAAAATCACACTTGCATAAAATGAAAATAAATGAAATAACATAATTACATAATGTTACCAATGTGTACAACACATGAAAAAGATATGTGGAAAATGTGGTTGATAGGATACCCCCATTCCTCACCAAGCACATCGAACATTTATCACATCTTGGAGATCAAAGTAACAATATGTATTTCATAAAATGAAGTTACAATATATTACAAGAATTCTCTACCCTCACTTTACAAATTACATCTTCGATGGAACTATGAAATCTAGAACTTGGAACTTAGAACCTCTAACTTGTAACCTCCAAATAGCAACTAGCAACCCTTTGTATGAAGGATGCACTCCTATTTATACAAAAAATTGAAGATAACTATTCAATAAATATAGATCCTTAAATCTCTCCTAAATCCACATTTATCTCTTTTGGTTACAACTAATCACCTAAAAATCTAAGATACAAATCCTCTCAAAATTCTCTCTTAGTTTTGATAAGAGACAGATATCAAAATAACCTTGATTATTCTCCTTTGAATGTGCTTAGTTGATGATCCACATCTACAAATATTTCACAAATCTTCATGTGTTGGAATTTGAAATTCGAATTTATGGTTGGGTGGCCAAATATGACCCTTCTAGGATTTCCATGTAGGCCTACAATATCACAAAACTCATACCACCTTTAGATATATATGAAAACATGTTAATTTCCTAATATTTAATAATAAATTCTCTTAAAATACTTAAAATAAATTACTTGGAAAATAATAATGATAAAACCATATAATCATGAAAATGGTTACTTAATGTAGGGTTATGGGGCTATAGAGTTACAGAATGAAGATAAAATGATGGAAATGTCGGTAAAATTGGATGACATTTTGGAGACCCAACATACCCCTAGCTGAAGATGTTGCATGTCCTCATGCAACTATTACATTGATTCCTTTAATCATAAGTTGATTTTCTTGAAATGTTTTGCTTCTTTATGAGCTTTGACTTTGTATTGATTCTCTTTTAACTTTGCATTTTCATATCACTTGATAACTTTATTCTTTTTGTGAAGTGTACTTTAAAAGATATTCGATTGCAACATTTTTTTATGGTTGGTTCTTGTGTGACAACCAACATTTATGAGTATTGGTTCTTGTGTAACAATACTTTTCTTATTTTTGTTGCATCAAAATACTTGAAAACATTGAGAATTCATTTTTAAGTCCCCATAATGGATGTGAGCCATTAAATGTGCTCATCAATTGATCATTGCAAAACATATAAAATTTTGGAATCAAAATGCAATAATAGTTGATTGGGAAAAATATGTTGTTTAGGATGAAATTAAATGTGACATGTGACATGAAATGTGGATATCCCTTCCTCCCAACTAAAGGTGTTTTCAGTTTTTGGAAAATGAGAAAGGAAATATAAATCAGGTGAGGGATTTTCCAAAATCACAATTTTAACATTTCAGGAATTACATGATTAAAGAATAGAAAACAACATACCTTCACTTACCTAAAAATTGGACAAGCTGTGTATATAGAAGAGTGTGGCTAATGTTGTTGGATCATGGAATGTGAAGTAAAAGAATCTGATATTCTTTTTCTTTATCTTGGTTGTATGAATAGAGGATGAGATTGGAATATTTATTACTATGGCTGTTAAATTCTAAATTGAGTCCTGATCCAAGCTGCCAAAATCATGTAGTCTTCATTCATTCCCACTCAGTGGCATAATTCTTATCCATGTGAATAGATGTGTTGATGTTGAACATATAAAAGAAATTGTTGGATTACTTTCCATTAATGAATGCCACTAACCAACACAAGACTACTCACCATGGATGTGAATGAGAGTCAAGATGTCTAAGTACATCTTACTAGGTACAAATAGATGTGTGGTAGTCGAGTCACCTCGAAGATCCAACTAATAGGGGAAATTGATGTATTCCAACTATTTATTGGCGAGAGAGTTTGTAATTAAGGCATGCAAGCCTCAAGGTACTTAAAATAACGCTAGTCTTGATCCTAGATGATATGTCAGAGCCGATGGGTCAAGACTTGTTAGAATGGAGGCCTTAATGAATCCTCCATCATATAATGCAAGTATAAAAGAAAAATTTGAAGGACTATAGATGGAAAATTTTCATTGAAGCAAGGTTTATTTGATAGAAAGTAAAAGAAAAATGGGGTGACTCAGCTTTGTAACGGTGTTGAATGATTTTATTTTTGGGTTAAGGGTGAGTGAAAATGAAATAGGAAGTATGAATATTGCAAAGGGAAATGACTTTTTAATAGTAGGGAGATGAAAATTTATGGATCAACTGTAGGCTTAGAATGAGTAGCAATGGTAAAATTAGTATCTGTTTAGTAGCAATGGTGTAATCGATTTGATTTGACATGGAATGAACATGCTCTTCTTGAAATAAATTTGATCTTTAAAAGGAACTCATGAATGTAGTGATATTATTTCGTCATCCTAGAACCTGCAAAAACTTAATGTTTTTCTACAATAAAATGTAAGACTATTGAGAGAGAGAGATTATTATTCTCTCTTCATTTGATATATACACAAAAAAAACTCAGAAATAGTACTACTAAAACAAATTCAAGGAAGAAAAATTAAATGCACATTTACTTGTTTGGAAAGCAGTACCTTGGATCACGTGTTAGTGTTTTTTTGGTGACTTCTTCATTGTGTTTCTAACTAATTTTTATCATGAGACCTCTTCTCCACACAATTAAGACCAGAAACCAAATTTTCATAAGCTACTGAATTGTGTCGATTCTACAACGACCAAAAATCTAGATTGTTGCACTGCCTAGCTGCTTTTCATATTGAAATTAGACTCGGATGGTGTTTTGTCAATTATCGAAGTTGGATTTTTAATATTTCCAGCTTTTGATGAAGGTTGAAGCCTATGACTGCATTTGTCCTTTTTCTCTAGTGCTCCACCCTTATTTACGATCCGTCAATCAAGAAAATGCTCAAAATTTAAAATGTTTGCATTAGCTTCAAACTAGCGCCAAATCGTAGACCTCATCTCCATGGATCCAACGCAATTCATTTCACTGAAATCTGACTTTGGATGCTCCTAGAATCGCGTTCTGCTCATTTTGGGAAATAGCTAAAAAAAATGAATTTTGAGTTGCAGGATTGCCTAGTCATCCATCCATACGCTGATTGGGTCATGACTTGGAAAGTTTTACTAACCTTCATAGGCAAATTAATGGTTGACACTTGGCATGGTTTGATTCTTTTAAACATGGTTATTTTTCATTGGTTAACAGTTTGTTGTGGTAGCCTAATGAGTGAGTGCCATGTGGCCTCCTCGTGGTGGATTAAAATTTTCATGTTTAGTAAAACTGCCTCCATAGGGATTGAAACTGCGACCTCTCAACTATCAACAAAGCCCTTTACCAATCCGCCTACATTTATTCTTGTTAATAACATGACCTAATCATGTATTTAAAGTTTCAAAAGGCACGCCATTTAGGTAGGGGCCCAGCTAAGCCCCTGCCCCTGGCCACTCTAGTGCCATAAGACCATAGGCGGGGGCCAAGGGTTAGGCCTTAGCCCAACCCACAACCAGGGTCCCATGCAACCGCAGGTGACCAGCATAAAAATCAAAGGGGTACAACGAAGGAATTGGGCTAGCCCCCCTCGGGTCATATGACCCTCCATATGACCACACCAATAGAGAAAAGGCAGGACCTTCGGCACCTAACATGTTCGTATGGCACCATGTGACCATAGAATTCAGAACTTGGTCTTAGTGGTGACTTTATTCATCCTGTAAATTCGATCATCGATCAAGAATATAGGCCAAGTTTGCGTGCAGTTTCTGCATTCGGGGCACACAGGCCAGGTTTAGGTCGAATTGTAGGATTACTAACAACAACAACAAAAGACTTGAAACAGTGATATTTTACTCAATGTTCGTCCCAATGAGGTGCAAAAAGAGTCAAAATAGGGGTTTTCAACAATGCTCGATCCATTGGAGTCATCAGTTTTGTTGTTGGAGCTTCGTAAAACCTTGTATTATACTTTTAAGTATGAATTTGGATCTCTTATCCAATTTTTATTGCAAAATTTTAAAACTTACTTTATTCAATCTTCTCTTCTAAGCTTCCAAGTAGGAGAGAGTGCAAGAAGAGAGCATACTCATCAATATTGAAATTCTTTATTTATTGGGAATGTGAAATTTAAAAGAAAAAACGAAAGGATTCAATCTCTAACTTCAAATTTTGGCTCTCAAAACTTTGTTTGTTCTCCTTCTTCACGAATTGTCCTTTTCTTTCTACATCTTCCTACAAATGATTAGTGAGCAACGTGGCTCTTACTGCACCATCAATAAATAAAATTACAAGTAAAATGAAATCTAACTTAAAAACTTAAAAAAAACCTCACCAAATGTGGTTTCATTCATTGATTCTACCCTACTCTACTCTACTGTAAATAGAAAAAGTTGTTTCAAGTGTATGCATATTTCCAGTGTAACCATGTGCATAACGGGAGTAAAAAGATATTCCTACTTAGTTTTAAAAAATATGCATTAAAATTCATCAAGGCATGAAAGACCAGTTGTTTTGAAAATGCAATCAAGAAGTAAGGAAGAATGAAAGAGTGATATGACTTGATCCTTGATAGGAACCATCTTTCAATAAGGCCATGACATTCCTTATCCCTTTCTTGGTTTATATCACATTGAATATTCTCCCTTTTTATGAATTCCTCAATCTTAGATTCTAGTGATTTCTCCCCATCAAACGTATTCCATGATTATTTAGTCTCTTCAACATATTAACAAGAGGAATCAAAAGAGACTTGAAGGTCTTCTTGTGGAGGTGGAGAGATAGACAAGTTTCTGAATGCATTTAAAATATACACTTCCTAAGAGACAAATATCCTAGCTGCTTCTAGGATTTGAGAAAGATCTTGGAAGGAAATTCTTCAAACTCTTAATTGTATGTGAATTACTCTAAATGGTTGATAATTCCTATTGTGTATGCAAATGAGTACAAAGTTTTGAAAAATTATTGAAATATAATATGTATCATAAATGATTTTGATATGCTTTTAACCATACATCTAAGAATGACTGCAACTACCATGAGTTGTCTAAACTTTCAAAATAAACACCTATGTATACCTCCTTGGAAACGATTCCAAAATTTTGGGAGATTTAATTGTGAGTTAAATCTCCTTTATTAATTGTCAACTCGGGGTTCGTGAACTGATGAGGTATACACGTACTATATGTACTAGGTGTTCATTTACTAGAATAGATTAATCTAATGCAATTGAAACTAATTACAAAGAAAATTAAAGAAATTCAATCCAATTCCAATCCAATCATAAATAAATTCAAGCACACTTTCATAAAGGAAATCACACTTGTTGAAATGAAAATCACACTTCACACCTCCTGAATTGAAAATGACACTAGCTAGAATTGAAAATTACATTTTCCTAAATTGAAAATCACACTTGATGAAAGGAAAATCACACTTGCATAAAATGAAAATAAATGAAATAACATAATTACATAATGTTACCAATATGTACAACAAATGAAAAAGAGATGTGTAAACTGTGGTTGATGGGAGCCCTCCATTCCTTAACAAGCACACCAAACAATTATCACATCTTGGAGATCAAAGTAGCAGTATGTGTTTCATAAAATGAAGTTACAATATATTACAAGAATTATCTACCCTCACTTTACAAATTACATCTTCGAAGGAACTATGAAATATGGAACTTGGAACTTAGAACCTCTAACTTGTAACCTCCAAGTAGCAACTAGCAACCCATTGTATGAAGGATGTAATCCTTTTTATACAAAAATTGAAGATAAGTATTAAAAAAATATAGATCCTTAAATCTCTCCTAAATCCAAATTGATCTCTTGTGGTTACAACCAATCACCTAAAAATATAAGATACAAATCCTTTCAAAATTCTCTCTTAGTTTTGATAAGAGACACATATCAAAATATCCACGATTCTTCTCCTTTGAATGTGCTTAGTTGATGATCCACATCTTCTACAAATATTCTAAAAATCTTCATGAGTTGGAATTTGAAATTCGAATTTGTGGTTGGATGGCAAAATAAGACCCTTCTAGAATCTCCAAGTAGGCCTACAATATCACAAAACTCATACAACCTTTAGATATATATGAAAACATGTTAATTTCATAATATTTAATTATAAATTCCCTTAAAATACTTAAAATAAATGACTTGGAAATAATAATCATAAAGCCATATAATCGTGAAAATGGTTACTTAATGTAGGGTTATGGGGCTATAAAGTTATGGAATGAGGGTAAAATGATGGAAATGTAGGTAAAAGTGGATGACATTTGGGAGGCCCAATACCCACTCTTATCTTGGATTCCCTACACATCCTCAAAGAGCATCGGATGCCATATGATTACCCAATCCTCCATTCTTTCTTCTCATGTGTCTATCTCTCCCTCTTAACAAGGGAAGATATGCCCATTCCTGCAAAGGAATGTACATAAGCTCCCTCATACTAGGGACTTGCCCAAGATCCCTCTTAATTAGGGACTTTTCAAAGCTCCCTCTCAACTAGGGACTCTTCTTTCCATCAACAACTTCTTCTTTGTGGGTCCTTTAGCTGCATGATCACTTTCTTTCCTTGATGTCATGAAATTCAATCGAGCTTCTTCTTTGTACGGAATTAGCCATCGATCACTTTCCTCCTTGGTTCATCATGTCATTCCTTTATTCATGGAAAGTGTGTTGTGTGTGGAGCATGATTGTTCAGAGGTCTTTGTTTCAGCCGGACGTATACCCTAGGAATTTTTGTACACCCCTCCACACGGGGGGGTGCGAGGGGGACTTGTCCCCCCCACGGGGGTCCGGGGGGGCCGATCCCCCCCGGCTGGGGGGTCCAGGGGCCAGCGGTCCCCCGACGGGGGCTCGGGGGCAGCGCCCTCAAAGCTAAAAACAGATGTAAATTTGCCTTGTAAAAGTATAGTAATTTCTAGTCAATCTAAGCCGTTCATTAGGCGGATGATCTGACGGTAGAACTTATGTTTAGTTTAGGGTTTTTTGCCCTAGAAGGCAACCCCTCTCTTTGTATGAGGGTATTGTATTTGAGGCGGCGATATAGATGTGTATTCTGTGTGTGAGCAAGAAACAAAGAGGTGAGACTGTGAGAGAAAACAGAGGATATTACAGCGGCTTTTCTGTAGGTTGTGTCTCTTCATTTTACTGGATAATAGAAGGGAAGGGTTGGCTGTTCGAGGTGGACGTAGCCCAAACTGGGTGAACCACGTATATCTGTGTCTCTCTTGTTTTGTGCGTTTTCTGTGTTTATATTTCTGCAATATTTTATGTGTTCCATTGCTCCGTAATATAAAATTTTCTAACACATATGTAATTATGAAGTAGTTGATGCTAACATGTTATGCCCATGATGCATATATGTTTTAGAATCTAATATAATTTGATGATCTAACAGTTCTACTAATGCATAATAGTATTATAGAGAGGTTGATGGTTTCAATGATGATGACTGAAGTAGCTTCCCATTTAGAGGGAGAAACTCTCCATAAGATCCCTGCACCTATTATCATTTGCATTAGATGTATAGAATATTCTTTATTGTTGAAGTTTTTCGACATAAATAGACAAATATCTGATATTGTTGGTCTGCAAAAAGTCTTGGTATAAGAAGAGAGGGATTTTCTTAGTCTAAGCCCCAACCACATGGAGGCAAGCTTATCAGTGCGGTTATAGGCCTCCAATTGCATGAAAGAAATCCTACGGGTATGTTATGCTTGTAGGTCACAAAAACTGAAGCTTTATGCATAAAATCAGGGATGCACCAGGAGTATGGAAATCCTACAGATATGGAGCAGACATCATAATGTCCTATGAGCAAGGAATTTTAAACATTTGACTTACTATAGAGAATGTGAACGTGTTGACTAAACTTGTGTTTGCAGCGGACCAAAATATGCATATTAATATGTTATTTTGATTTGATCGTTGAAGCTATCGTATGACATTATTTGATAGCATTTGCAAGGGTTTGACAAGATTTGACTTGTTGGCTTGACTTAGTGAGCATATTGGCTTGGATGATTGATGATGCTTTAGAACTTTGACATGATTCTTGATGGTTCATAGATATGTTTTAGCTTATGGATTGTTTGAGTTCACAGTGATAATAAGTTAGAGTTTTGATCTAATTTGGTACTTGATGACTGTTGATTTTCCTTGATGAAAATGTTGTGGGCATAATAAATTTCAGTGATTGGTTTTGGCATTGATTTTGTATTGGCTTCATTAAATTTGGCACATTAGTTGAAGTATAAACATTTGTGATTTATAATGAGATTATCTTTCGAATTAATCACATCATTAATATTTGGTCAACGTTTCGAACCATCTAATGTGGTTCATGCTGATGAAAAAGGTGACTTATCCTTGGTATATTGTTAATTTTAGGTATGTTCTATGCTTAGAGAAATTTATTTCAATTTCAAAGTTAGCTCAATATCTTTTCCAAATTAGAAATCACATCAGCATTAAAGTAAACTGCAGATAGAACATAAACATAAATCATAGAAGACAAGCCAAGATAAGAGGACACAAGATGTGGCGCTAGCCAGGGACAAACCCCAATGTGGGGAAACCCTTGATCAATTCTTCTTATATGTTCTTCAATAGTTCAACAGAGAGAGAGAGATAGTATATTTACAACAGAAGTCAACACTTTGACTTATCTAGATAAGAGCATAAATCATCTCTAAGAAGATGATACATGAGATCAATTGAAAACATGCTACTTCAACTAATTCTCCAAGGTGACTCCTTCACCTATCATTGTGTTGCATTTTGTCATCATGCTGCACCTAATCGTACTGCACCATGCTGCACCCATCATCACTATGTTGCATCTCATCATGCTTCATTAATCATGACTGTACCCAGCACTATACTGCATTATGTGCCATTATTGCACCATGTTGCCATACTGACCTATGTGCTGGCTGCATCTTTCTTGCTTCTTGTCCCTAGATTTCTTATTGTCCCTAGCATGCTTGTTGTCCTTTGCATGCTTGTTGTTGCATGTTAGCTGTCCCTTGCATTCTAGTTGTAACATTGCATGCTTGGTGTATTTTCTGCTAAGTACCATACAACTGTCCCAATGTTAGTTAGTTGTCCCTTGCATGCTACTCTCCTTCGGAGATAGATGCTCTAGCTGTTTCGGCAGTTCCCGACAGTTTCGGCAGTTCTGGTTGTTCCCGGCAGTGTCAATAGTTCCCAATAGTTCCAGCAATTCCGGCTGTTCCTAACATTTTCGACAATTCCCAGTAGTTCCAGTAGTTCTGTTTGTTCTGGCTATTCCCGGCAGTTCCATCTTCTACCCTCTGTGTCAGCTTTCCTAGTTGTTCCGACAATTCCCGGTAATTTCAGCTTCTACCCTCTGCGTCAGCTTTCCTGACTGTTCTCTCAGTTCCTGGCAGTTTCAGTTGTTCCGGCTTCTGCCCTCAATGTCAGCTTTCCCTATTGTTGTAATAGTTCCAGCTATTCTCGAAAGTTCTGGCTTCTGCCCTCTGTGTCATCTTTCCTGGTAGTTCCCGACAATTCTGGCTTCTGCCCTCTGCGTCAGTTTTCCCAGCAGTTCTAGCAGTTTTGACAGTTCCTGGCAATTCTGGTTGCTCTTGGCAGTTCCTAACAATTCCAGCTTATGCCCTCTGCGTCAGTTTTCCCGGCAGTTCTGACAGGTCCCGTCAATTCCGGTTGTTCCCGACAGTTCCTGACAATTTCTGCTTCTTCTCTCTAGATTAGGACAGTGTTATCCATTAGGATATATCCTCCTAGTAAAACCTAAAGACCAGTAGAGAGGAAGAGATCCCAAGTGTGTTGAAATGACTTGAAGGCCGCCTCTATTTATACTAAAACGTTGAGCACAAGTGGGGTTTATTTGGTTGCTAGCCGACCTTGACGAATTGTCCTATAACATAAATAAATTCATATCTCCATGAATACTTATTGGAATCGGATGATCTTTAGATCAATCCTGCACCTCTCGATGAGAGGGATCTAAGAAAAATATCAAATTCTATTAATAAGATGACCCACATGGAGTTTGGCCCTAGTTTCCAATTTTAACATATATGCATCTGCATCTAGTGACAATTCATGTTATGGTGGTTTGATGAAATTTGGCATTGCTTAATAAAAAGGTTTTGACATAACAATACCATTTGGATGTGAGCTCTACCCGACACCTGGTCCAAAGAATGTCATAGAGATATTGGTAGAAAATTTTATGACTTTGATATTAGAATTGATTTGATATATATAAGCTGACTTGGTTGATTTGATTGCACAATATTGATTTGTGTAAAGTTGAACATATTGGTTTGGTCAAGTATTATATTTGTAGAAAGCATTGTATAAAGAAATCTCCCCGAGCTTGGTGTGTTTGCACTAACAATTACCTTGTGAAGCCAGGAAGATGTGCAAATCCATAACTCTACTTCAAAAGAGGTCCAAGGTATGAATTTGATTTTAGTTGTATATATTGATGGTCTAATCTTGACAGGTATTGAGCCTATGGTAATCAAAGTAAGAGGGAGTAGGCATCTTAAGTTCAAAATGATTAATCGTGGCCTTACGAATTACTATCTGAAGTTTGGAAAAGAGAACCTATATCATGAAGATATTGAAGAGTTCATGGAAATTGGAAATGCAAATCCTTGGACACTCTGATTGAATTATGCACAGATATTGTTAGACCTGCCTTGGCAACCAACAACCGATTAAAGAATTGATGTTTCGTATGAACACCTAGCCGTATATATATGTTTTTCATATAGTAACCTTAGTGAATTCATGATTGAGCCTCTTCATACACATTGAGTTTCCATCGAGCACCCTTCGAAATATTTGCATGGGATGATCAATTTTTGGTTTGAGATATTCTTCCTATGATATATGACTGCATGGATGTATAGATGTTGTTTGGGATTGTTATTGATGAGCACATATGGGTACCACCTTAGTATGATATCTTCCATGATATTTTTGATGAGAAATTTGTAGCTTTAAGCATGATCGAGGTTGAATATGATGTTGCTAACATAACTAGCTATGAGGCAAGTTGAAGAAGTTTTTTGGAGAGATGTTCGAGTAGGTTCTGGATATGACAGGGATACATTGTGATAATATTGAGTGGGATCTGATTGGCAGAGAATCTCGTTTATAGTTGGGACTGAGATTGCTATAAAATTACATATTACGGAGCAATGGAACACATAAAATATTGCAGAAATATAAACACGGAAAATGCATAAAACAAGAGAGACACAGATATACATGGTTCACCCAGTTTGGGCTATGTCCACCCCAAACAGCCAGTCCTTCCTTTCTATTATCCATCAAAATGAAGAAACACAACCTACAACAAATCTGCTATAATATCCTCTATTTTCTCTTACAGTCTCACCTCTCTGTTTCTCGCTCAGAGAATACACATCTATTACACAGCCTCAAATACAATGCCTTCATACAAAGAGAGGGGTTTCCTTCTAGGGCAAAAAATCCTAAACTAAACATAAGTTCTACAGTCAGATCATCTGCCCAATGAACGGCCCAGATTGACTAGAAATTACTATACTTTTACAAGGCAATTTTACATCTGTTTTTAGCTTCGGGGATGCTGCCCTCGAA
>APFE030027396.1:143142-163617 GCA_000404065.3 Pinus taeda | reverse complement strand
ATTTATTCTTAATACAATAAATCCAATTTTTTCTAGTTGCATCATCAATAAAAGTAACATAATAACGAGAGCCACCAAGAGATGATACCTAAGCAGGTCCACATACATCTATATGCACAAGCTCTAATTTTTCACTCTTCTTTTCTTTCCTAACTCTGAGAAATCTGACTCTCTTCTGTTTTCCATAAATGCAATTCTTACAGAAGTCCAAATCAACATTCTTCAAATCCGGCAACAAATTCCTTGAGTGAAGAATCTTCATCCCCTTTTCGCTCATGTGTCCGAGCCTATGATGCCATAATGTTGCTTCTGCTCCTTTGGAAGTTAAAGCATTAACAGAGTTAGAAATACCATTGCATAAATACAATTTACCAACCTTTTCACCTTTTTCTATTACCAGGGCTCCTTTGGTGACCTTCCAAGCTTTATCTGTGAAAGCTGTCACACAACCTTCACCGCCTAACTGCCCCGTTGAAATTAGATTTTTCTTTAGATCTGGAACATGCCTTACCTTTTTTAGCAGCCATTGGTTTCCATTCTATTGTTTTACAAGAACCTTACCCATTCCAACAATTTTACAGGGTTTATCATCACCCAAATGAACTTGTCCAAAACCTCCTTGAACGTAGTCATGAAAGTATTTCTTATCAGGTGTGGCATGGAATGAGGCTCCTGAATCTACCACCCAAGAATCAGTAATATTTTCGAAAGAAAGAATCAAAGCATCTTGTAACACCTCACCTATCACATTTTCTTCATGATTGTTTTCTTGTTGTGCATCTCCTTCTTTTCCCTTCTGATATCTACAGTCTTTCTTTAGGTGTCCTTTCTTTCAGCATTTCCAGCACACTATCCCCGATCTAGACTTGGATCTACCTTTCTTTGATTTACTGCGATATCCTGAGCTCTTTCCTCTTTCCATTTTTCTTCCCCTAGACTTTGCACTCAAAGCATTACCCGATGTCTCACTGGAGATATTTCGTTGCATTTCCTCGCTAAGGATAGCACCGACAACATCATCAAACTTTAAAGTACTAGATCCAGAAATAGAGCTACTAATGGCCATTACTAAACCATTCCAACTTTCTGGTAATGAGCACAAGAATAATAGAGCTCTAACGTCATCATCAAAGTTTACCCCTACAGAACCTTACTAACTTGTAACATTATTAGAATCATTTAAATGGTCTGCAATAGACCCACCTTCCGACATCTTCATATTAAATAACCATTTCATAAGAAATACCTTGTTTAAGGCTGAGGGTTTTTCATATAGTTTCTCCAACGCCTTAACCAAACCCTCTGTCATTGTTTCCTTCGAAATGTTGAAGGTGACGCTTCGAGGCACAATCGTACTGTTCTAAGTGCCTTTCTATCGAGAAGGTTCCATTCTTCATCTGTCATACCCATCGGCATCTTTGTTTTTCTGCCCAATGGTAGGTATAGATCTTTCTAATATAGATAATCTTCCATCTGCATCTTCCACAGTGAGAAGTTTTGGCCGTTAAATTTCTCGACCCTAAACTTACCATCTTCCGCCATTGCTCCCACTCGAACAAGGAACCCTTCTTTCATATGAGTTTATCAGCTAAATAGACCTTTGGATTTGATACTAGTTGTTATAAAATTATATATTACGAAGAAATGGAACACATAAAATATTGTAAATATATAAACACAGAAAACGTATAAAACAAGAGAGACACGGATATATGTGGTTCACCCAGTTTGGGCTACGTCCACTCCAAACAGCCAGTCCTTCCTTTTTATTATCCAGCCAAATGAAGAAACACAACCTACAACAGATCTGGTGTAATATCCTTTGTTTTCTCTCACAATCTCACCTCTCTGTTTCTCGCTCGGAGAATACACATCTATTACATAGCCTCAAATATAGTGCCCTCATACAAAGAGAGGGGTTGCCTTCTAGGGTAAAAAACCCTAAATTAAACATAAGTTCTACCGTCAGATCATCCGCCTAATGAACGGCCCAAATTGACTAGAAATTACTATACTTTTGCAAGTCAATTTTACATCTGTTTTTAGCTTCAGGGGCGCTGCCCCCGAAACCCCTGCTAGGGGACCGCTGGTCCCCGGACCCCCTAGCCGAGGGGGATCAGCCCCCCCGAACCCTCGTGGGGGGAACAAGTCCCCCTCGCACCCCCTCGCGTGGAGGGGTGTACAAACTTCCTGGGGTATACATCCGGCTGAAACAAGACCTCTAAACAATCATGCTCCATACTCAACAAAGATGTCTTCATATATTGAGACAACATTGTTGTACAAGACAAACTTAGGCTTGTGGTTGTTGCCTCCTTGAGAGGGAGGATGAATAAATAATCATTTATGTGGTATATATATATAATATATATATATATATAAATTATATATATAGTATCTATATATATTATATATTTATATATATAGATATGATCTGATTACGACATGATGATTAAGCAAATACCAAATATGAGCATGATGACATGTTTATGATCTACAGAGAGTAGGGTTGATCAAGAATACTGAGCTAGCTCTTCCCCCCTGTCTGAGCTCCTAGGGATAGGAATTGAGATGGAGGGCTCTTGGGGTTGAGGTATGTCTAGACAATAGGGTCATAGATGTATCTCCTTATATGTTACCCATAGGGTTGGAGAAGTTTCTCCTCTATCTTGGTCTTTGTAGAGTATACCCGAATTGGGATCATACCCACAAGCTGGGCTTGTTGAGATTTTCCCTCCCTGTTGTTATAGACATTTTTGGGCACTGCAACCCCAATCGTACATGTCCATAAACCAAGGGTTCCTAAGTCCCTAAAAGTGTTGCTTCATGCCATAAAGGCACAAGGTCAGCTGATTACATCATCTCCTAGAAGTTCTCAACAGAAAATTGCTCAGAACGGGTCAAAATTGGACCATACAAAATGCCCAGTGCAGAGGGTACGATGCATCTCACCTGCTCAGTGTAAAGGGTGTGATGCATACTGAAAATCCCTTCTGTAGGGTGCGATGGGCGAGAGTAGACAAATGGCAGAGACAGTTTGCAAGGTGGATCATCATGGAATCTTCCAGAAACTTCTCCTATGACACTTGCCTCTCTGATTCGCCTCAGGGATGAGTAAGATTATTCACTCTCCAAGTGGAATCAAGAACTATCAGAGAGAGGACACTAATCAAAATCCCAGAAGCTGACTCACCCCCTTGCAATCATCTATATATGGATCCCTTATCACAGAGATCCAGAGGCTGGAATCTTGTATCTTGTAAGGAAGTGTTGTTGGTTTCCTGGTGCAACATCATAGTGTTGGGTGATCTAAGCTTTTCATGAGTTGAAGAAGGGCTTTCATGCTGAGAGGATGACGCTGGGTCAGAACAATTGGTTGTAATCCTCTTTGCTATTCTTGATATTAATAAAGCTATTCAAGTTTTCCTCCACATTCTTGTACGTTTGATGATATATGCATTTGTGTGGCCAATACATATCTGGTCCTGTATTGCTTATGATTGTGGATCTCTGTTCTTCGATAGTATTATGCTACTTTGATTCCACAGGTGCTCTTTGAAGCTGGGTAGACGAAAGAGGAGCGGCAAAGATCTGTCAGAAGGGAGAGGAACTAAGCTAGGAACCAAGCGCAAGACTGAGGTTGGTGTCCCTTGTTCCCCTCTTATCTACTTCTCATAAAGGAAAGCTATAGTAGTTTTATTTTGTTTGTTTCTAAGATAGCTACTAGTCTTAGTGGCACTAGCAACTCCGAGTGGACACTAGATTTCCTGATAAAAAAATGGCGACCCCACTAGGGAGCGAATAGATTGTTTGCTTGTCTATATTTTTTTGTTTTATAAACTTACAGACGGAGCCTGAAGTTAAGCCAGCTAGCCTTCGAACTGCATTTGCTATGCAAGTGCAAAGTAGATCAATGCTGCTTTAGTCTGTCTCTGGGTTTTGTTTATAAAATTGAACAATTGATCTATAAACATTTTGATTTCCCTAGTGGTGGCTCTAGCAACCTCATTAGATCAGCCCCTGTGATTTATATTTACTAAACATCACTTGCTCGGCCTAAATACTTGAATTGAGCTGCAAATTGTGACCAAAGACCAAATAAAAGTCTCACATTGGTACCATCACACCCTCTCTTCAAGGAAGTATGTATGCATCGCACCTCCCGTCTGCAGTAGGTGGGATGCATATTGAATTCTTTGTGTAACAGGTGCGATGGTCAGAAAAGGTTAATTTTTCCTTCAGACTTTGGTTTTTCTTCACTCTATTCAGATCTATTCAGGAGTTTTGTTGTCTGTGATTAGTGTAGCACTGTGGAAACCCCCTTCCTTTCCATCATTCTACCTCCATTGTGCAAAGAACTATAAATGTTTTTATGTATTGTGCGCCATTTTCAGTTCTCTTTTACAAAGAAGAAGCGTAATCAGGTTGTTGTTTCTTGACTTGGAAGTGTCGCAAGTGTCGTTTTCATTCATAGAAGAGAATCCTATTGTTCTTGATGGTCGATTATACTATTACTCTTGTATTTGATTTGAATTAGTAGTTTTTTCAAGTGTCGAAAACAATTTTCAATTCGAAATTGCAAAGTGTCGTCGTTATCTTCCTTTCGTTTTGAAGAGAAATTTGTTAGTATTGTCGCTTTGAAAAAATAATTCAAATTTGTACTTAGCATTCTTCTTGTCATTCACATATTAAGAAGGCTGAAAACAAATACATGCATGTGCATTTGCATTTAGACTGCTTGTTGATTTGATTTAGGATAGTGCATATATTGTGTGCTCTGTGCTCTATGTTGAAAGAACCTTATTTCTCTTTCCTTAGTAGCTAGGATTTTCATTGCAAAAGAAGATTAAACGATTGTTTATCATCTTAGATTGCATTTGAGGAATTATATATCTACATCACGTGGTGAACCTGAAAGGAAAATTCTTAAGCAAGATCAACTATAAAATAAATTCAATGAACATAAAAACGCTTTGGAACCTAATGCACAACATTTAGAAGTCTAGGCTAGAGACGTATTCTGGCATCATAAAGCCTGGTAACTATCGCTTTCATTGCTGGTTGGGTGATTCCTCCTCTTTGATATGACAAGTGCCAGTACGGACTTGTGCTCCCACGTATCGTCGAATATATATTGGGAGACCACAATATGCTATATCCTTTATCCTTAGGAAGCCGTGTCTGCCGCCCTATCAATCGCAATGCACTGAAAACAGCATTCGGAAAGATTGACTGTCGTACCGTAAAAAGTATTCTGCAGTTTTGCAATTGGTTTAGTAATCCCTCTGTCTAGATTTCCAGAGTAGTCTCTTTCATTCCTTTTCAAACTCCTTAAAGGAAAAGGTCCATCTGAGCACTTGTCACTTCAAGCTCATTAAAAATGGAAGGCGCCTAGAGTCATCTTTTGTTTTTCCTTGACTCTTAAAAATTGAAAAAACAAGTTGTGTCAAAGCGTCTAAAATTTATTTTAATTGGAATAACATCATTGTTCCCTCGTTGGTCTTAGGTTGAGAAAAATGGAGTCCACCAACCAAGGATTTCCCCTTGGAGGAAATCCTAGTCCTTTCTCCTCCTGGGGAGATGTTGGTGCACCCCATATGGCCACATTGTCACTTCCGGGATTGACGATGGGCTTGCCCATATGGCTCTTCTCTACCTCTATTGTTTAGAACACTGTGATTCCTAAATAATCAAGTCAGCAACTAGATGATACTAGAGTTACCCCCCAACCTTCTACTTCATTCGTTTCTCCCTCGCCTCCTTCCTCTTTTCTTGATGAAGCTGGTAAAGCTGAAAATAAAGTAACTAAGAAGGAGAAGAAGGGGAAGGAGAAGAATGCAAAAAAGAAGAAGGAGCCAAAGGCAAAAAGGGGCAACCGTGCATTGTCTATTGAAAATCCACACACTGCACCGTCCAAGCCTAAATATCCATGTGTCATTTGCAAAGGAGACCACTATCATTGAGATTGTCCTTGCATCCCTCGGATCTTAAGGGATTGGCCTCCTCGTTTGCACAATCCAGTGTCATCAACCTCCAATTGTGTTGAAAGTACACCGTCAACTAGTGAAAGCGAAGTATCTAGACAAGAAAGGAAATGTAAATTTCCTTGTAAACTGTGTGAAGGCGATCACGTCATCCACCGTTGTCCCTTCCTAGACGAAGCTAAAAGAGTTTTGGATAACCGTCCGACTTCACCGCTACGGCTTCCTCCTGGATATAAAAAACTCTTGCCGAGTCCATCACTGGTTGAAAATTCGACTAACACGCCATTGTGGTCGGTTGAAGCATCTATCATTGAATATAAACCCTCTGAATCCACACCAAATGAAAGTTAAAAGGTCGAGGCGGTATTTGACCTGGTCTTGCTTTTAGAAGGTCCGTCTTCAGATGATACAGTCACTGAAGGGAATGTGAACGACATTGTTCAAATTCTTTTCGTAAACACAGACTTTGATGAACATGGGGGAAATCTACCCGTTCCTTTACCGCAGGAAGGAAGTTCGTCAGAGTCATATCCGGTCGTCTATTCGGTCCCACCTCCAAGCAACCTAGTAGTTTCCTTCGATTGGAATCTACTAGGCAGACCCCATTTACCAGCTAGTGTACCATTTCGAATCATTGTACAAGCTTACAGAATGGTCATGGCTGGTACCATCATAGATGAAGGGGATTCTGTGAGTATCCTTTCCTCAACTACTTGGAAAGCACTTGGTTCGCCATCGCTTCTGCCTGAGATGAAAAATCCGACAAGCTTCGACAAAGGAACCAGTCATCTGTTAGGGATCCTTCCCAATGTGCCCATAACGTTGAGAAGGAAAACTATTTATATGAATGTAATGGTAGTCCAAGGACCTCTAGACTATAATCTACTCCTTGGGCACGACTATATTTATAGCATGGGAGCCATTGTCTCCTCACTCTTTAGAGTAATGTGTTTTCCGCGTGAAGGCCAAGTGGTCCAACTCGTAGACCAACTTTCGTTCCCCGGGTCACACATAGCTAATAGTCAAATGCCATCCCTAAATGGTTTTCTCATGCAAGGAATGTCTCATCAATCTCTAGTCCATCCACCTGAAGAGCGCGAGTAATTCGTGAGGACATGACTGAAACCCAGGGGGCATGCATTGTGGCCTGCTCCAGCAGGGAAACTCTAGGTATAGAGTAGGTTTCCGCGAAGGAGAATGACTAGTCCGACATTCGTCTGTATAGAAAAAGGGGATTAGACTGGAATAAGATTCCCTCGTCAAGGTTAGGTGGTTGGAGTTAGAATCACCTTTGTCCAGATGGACTAAGCCACAAAGTGTTTCTATCTACTATGTGGGTGGAAATTGTCTTGCAGATGCGAGAACTTCTAAATGGTAACCAAGAAATTTTTCACTATACCTGGGGGCATGCAAACCTTTTTGCATGCAAGCAAAGAGCGACTATTTATTTTCTTAGTTTGTAGATTCTCAAACCCTTTAAACTCGTAGGATTGGTCGTTCCTAACTTTCATAAAGAAAGGATGTGGGGCAAAGCTTTGAAAGGTGCAAGCTCCATAAAAAATGGAATCTATAGATGAGATATCCTTATTATATGACTGGCACAAGCAGTTTTTATGTGAAGTTCAAGCTCGTTAAAAATTAAACCTAAGCAATGAGAAAATGTTTCCCCCAGACTTTAAGCTCATTAAAAAATGAACCAATTTCTGGTAAATAACCATTGTGAATGCATTATCATTAGCTTTTAACCCTTGGTCGTGTTCTCATCATCACCTCCACTATGTTTTAGCCGATCATATGCCTTCGTTTGATTGTTTACCCTTTTGAGGAACAGCTACGAAAATTTATTCTGTTAGCCATCCTTGTGACACTACCGTGATTGGAAAATTCCAAACCTTACCTGGAATCAGCTGCTACCCAAAATTATCACTCGTTCCTCAAAAAACGAGTCTCCTTTAAGCTCTTTTCACCTGACTCGTAAAATATGAAAAGATTTCCAAGCTATTGGCCTCTCCAGCTCGTTAAAGTCATTGGAAGTGCTATCCCTCCTATAGATTTTAATCTTTTTGGACCTGAGGGATTATTACACAAAAAGATCAAGCGCTTGTCTTGTTCGGCTCATTAAAACTACCGAAAATTCATCCCTTTCATATTATTTTACACTTTTTCGGACTTAAGGGATTATATGACGAAAAAGAACCATTGGAGTTTCCCTTCCATCCCTTTTCAGACTCTCTAAAATTGAAAAAGGACAGAGTTATCATTGTCGTTAAACTCATTAAAATCAATAGCGACAAACTTGTCCAAATGGATGAGAACGAGTTTCATTGTTGCTAGGCTCGTTAAAACATAGCGACGGGTTCACCCGAAGGGCGGATTATAAAACAAGCATATGTTATCCTCCTCAAGCTTGATAAAAATAAAGAGGTACTGGTCAGCAATGACTGGGGAAAAATTGGGAAGAAAACTTGAAGAAACTTTATTAGTGCAAGTCGCTCTTGAACATGACACTTTCACTCCATGTCCAAATCGGGTTGGGTTATTCCGTTCACCGGTCATATCACCATTGGTCCATCACACCATCCATCTTTGGGGTTAACACTACCAATCCATTTTCAGTGTCGCCGGTATGTTCAAGAGAAGTCACTCAAAGAATTCACCTGTGTCTCATCCACTGCAATACATTCACGCTCCATTCTTTCATGACCACCACCCTAAACCTTGTATCATCAGATTGTTTTCACCTCCAAAATCATTTGCTCTGTTCCGTGTCATAGATGTGGGATTCATTAAGGCCCTCCTACGACGGGTTGCTTCTTGTCGACATCAGCTCATTATCCAAGAAGTCGACCTAGGAACAACCCTTTCAGTACTTTGAAGCTTGCATGCCTCAATGGCAAGTTTCTCACTTCCGGTGACAGGTTTACATCGATGGCCTTCGACCGAAAGATTTTGCGTGGTATTCGACACCAAGTCCCTTTTTCACACCACGCAAATTGTACTGCAGTACCTTGAGGGTCATCATCATTATCGGTGATTCCTCTCACGCTTGTTAACAGCTTACACCATTAGCTGGTAATCAAGCGATGTCTTTCTGTGTTCGACTCCAAAACATCCTTCACATGGATCGACTTGTACTCCGAGTGAAGATTGAACGAGTTTGAAGACCCCGGATCTAGTTTCATCCATCCGGGCTGCGATATATTCAGGAATATAAAGACATCAAATGTACATCATTGCCGAACAAATGATCATCTGAATCAAAGGATGATGACTCCATCTGAATCATCAATCTGCTACACAGACGGTTGTCTGTCCTATGTACATGAAAATGAATTTATAAAGTTGAGCATGGGAATGCCCGCCTTAGCTAGATCATGAAAAATATTATGAAGGTAATGTATTGTATTGTATCTTATTACAGGTCACTTTCCAGCTCGAAAAAACTTCGGATCCTCATGATAAAGCATTTCACCCGACATCAAAAGATTAACGACCTCATGCTTTTGGGGGAAACTATTATAGACATTTTTGGGCACTGCAACTCCAATCATACATGTCCATAAACCAAGGGCTCCTAAGTCCCTAAAAGTGTTTCTTCGTGCCCTAAAGGAACAAGGTCAGCTGATTACATCATCTCCCAGAAGTTCTCCACAGAAAACTGCTCAGAACTGGTCAAAACTAGACCATACAGAATGCCCAGTACAGAGGGTGCGATGCATCTCACCTGCTCAGTGTAAAGGGTGCGATGCATACTAAAAATCCCTTCTATAAGGTGTGATGGGAGAGAGTAGACAAATGGCAGAGACAGTTTGCAAGGTGGATCATCATGGAATATTCCAGAAACTTCTCCTATGACACTTGCCTCTCTAAATTCACCCAGGGATGAGTAAGAGATCATAAATTTCCAAGTGGAATCAAGAACTATCAGAGAGAGGACACTAATAAAAATCCCATAAGCTGACTCACCCCCTTGCAATCATCTATATATGGATCCCTCATCACAGAGATCTAGAGGTTGGAATCTTGTATCTTGTAAGGAAGTGTTGTTGGTTTCCTGGTGCAACATCATAGTGTTGGGTGATCTAACCTTTTCATGAGGTGAAGAAGGGCTTTGATGCTGAGAGGATGACGTTGGGTCAGAACAATTGGTTGTAATCCTCTTTGCTATTCTTGATATTAATAAAGCTATTCAAGTTTTCCTCCACATTCTTGTATGTTTGATGATATATGCATTTGTGTGGCCAATACATATCTGGTCCTGTATTGATTATGATTGTGGATCTCTGTTCTTCAATAGTATTATGCTGCTTTGATTCCATAGGTGCTCTTTGAAGCTGGGTAGACGAAAGAGGAGCAGCAAAGATCTGTCAGAAGGGAGAGGAACTAAGCAAGGAACCAAGCGCAAGACTGAGGTTGGTGTCCATTGTTCCCCTCGTATCTACTTCTCATAAAGGAAAGCTATAGTAGTTTTAGTTTGTCTGTTTCTAAGATAGCTACCAGTCTTAGTGGGACTAGCAGCTCCGAGTGGACACTAGATTTCCCGATAACACCTGTATGTCCAACATGTTGAGGAGGCTTGGGGGTGTGTGATCCTTAACTTTGGTAAGTTGGGTATCTCACCCAAGCTCAGATTATGATGCGGATGTTATACCATATTACTATCGAGTGCCATTGTTGGTAATATCAATGGGGTAATAGGATGGGTTGAGATGTGCTCCCCTATATCACCTATTGCTCAATATGGAGTTGGAGATGTTTTTCTCCCCCATGAGATTCTAGGTTGAGACTAAGCTCCCCGATGTGGTTTCAAGTTGAGATGTGCTCCTTGATTTTGTTCCAGCGAGCTAGGCTCTCTGATGTTGATGCAGGTCATAGAATTGGCTCCCTCTTGATGTTTCCCGAGTAGTAGCATTGGGCTCCACGCTAGGAGTGATTTCGGGTGGTAGCAGTGGCTCCCCACCAGATAGAGGGTGGTAGCTTAGGCTCCCCTCCAATATCAAATTATTCTTTTATATTCGAGAATGTTCATAATATGAGCATGGACAATCAAGAGATAAGAAAGAATGAGCAGAGATGAGCAATGATGACATTTAATGATGATATTCTTGAGATTGGATGTGATTTGATGACAAGATACTTGCGATGGTTATATGATGTAGTTGCAATTTCTCCCTAGACGAGAGGGAGTGTTAATTTGGCATCTTAGGGAAAAATTCCAACCATGGGACGATATTCCTCATTTCGTGAGGACCAATTTTGACTATTGAAGTGCTCAATTCGAAAAAGGGAAAGTGTATTTTTGAATTAAAGCCCACATGTGAACATTTGATCAAGTTGGCCCTAAAGAAAATTGGACCCCCTTGGAAGGCTATAAATACAAGTGACCTCAACCTCATTTGGATATCATCATTGTGATCATTCTTCTTTCTTTGGTTTGGCTTGCACAAGTCTAAGACAGTTCCTTCGTACAAGTTCAAGATTGCAGGGTTCGAAGTTCGCACATGTCTAGGATTTTTTGTTTCTGACCGCAAGTATGACACAAACGGATTTCGGCCATAACTATAGGCTCGTGGGCTCATGTATGCGATTGGAGGGTTTCAGCTGCACACACATATCCCTCTAGGTGTAGTTGGGACCTAGGGTTTGGTTTTTTAGTTGGACGCATATTTCGCTCGTTGACACAGTGTTTGGAAGTTGACTGTAGATAGTGACAGTTGATCACAGGCTTCTGAATCAGGGTTTTGAGTATTAGCATTGCTTGGTTCATCTCAGAGATATTGTTTAGTTGATATTGCTAGATAAGGTTATGGTTGATAATATGGATCATTGTACCCTCTTTTGTCGAATTATTCAATTAAAATCTAATAAGAAAAAGAATTTGAAAGGGTTTCCCCATAGTGGGTTTTTCCCTAGTCTGCGGCCAATCCCGGTGTCTCTATGTGTGAATGCTTTTCTTCTATGGTTCCTTTATGTTCTACTACATTGATGATGATATTGTTATTTCTATATAGTTGTCAATGTTGCTAAATAATGATGTAAATATGAATAACGTTATGATGCTTTGGAGTGAATCTAATATGGAAATAATGAAATGCAATTACCAAAGCAAAGAACAATATATCCCTAAGGAAAAATTAACAAGATTCAATTCAATAACTAAAATGGCTAATCACCTGTAAAGAATCTCACTGACCTATTATCTTTACCCGCTAAAACTCATGATGAAGGGCATGGAAACCTAGCTACAAGATACAAAAATTAGACACCCATAGACATTATTTCTAGGAACCCTAACAATTCTGCAACTAAGACAATGGTAGTAACAATGTGCTTTTCAAATGGATCACCACCTTTAACATAACTTGACTTGAATAATTTTTCCCTGACCACAAAGGATTGTCCAATATTGTAATGTTCCCAACTTCATGATGGGTCATGTCACTACAAATTTCCTCTTTATTACCATCTATAATGTACCCAAATTGCAGGGTACCTCAAGAAGTCATGTTCTTGAATTGATTTTCAAATCTCAATACCAATTTAATTAAAACAAGAAGCATGCAAAGGAAAATAACTCATGCAAAACAATCGAAAAACATATATACATAAATAAATAAAAATCATTTCTCACACAAAGTGTAACATTCAAGGATATACATGGTATTAATTAATGAGGAAGCACAAAGTAAAGAAAGCATGAACATAATAAACAGAGAACACTTACATTTATCCAATAACCACACCAGCTAGTTGTAGATGTTGGATGTTCCACCAAACTATAGACATCGCTACTTGGAATCTCTCAATAGTAGGTCATCCCCAAGCTGAGACTATCAATCCACAAGGATGCATGTCTAGGCCAACTCTAATCACTCATAGAAAGCCATTTCCCATGCTATTACAATCTATTCAATCACATAGCAATCTCAACTTGTCAACTCTCTTTCTCCTTAAGCCCACATAGCCCAAAGAAATGAATCTCTTTCTCTACAATGCAATCCCTCAAGCTATTCCATTTCACTCTAGGGCTCTAATATTGTTTGTTAAGGAAATATCAATGCTAGAAACTCTAAATGTTCTTAGTTGTGGACAGTTTTGTACATGTCAATGCATTCATGCACTCAAGCATCATCACCTTGTTAAAAAAAAACCAAACTTCTCATACAACCAACTAGCAATGGCTCTTTTCTATAGAAATATTTTCTTCTCTCCCAAAAAGCAAGAATAATAATAAATGATAAGAAGAATGAGAAATCTACCCAATTATAAAAAAATGATTAATATATGAATGCTCACAATGTGCTATGTGGCTTCCCCCAAGAAGCTCATGTAACTCCTTAAAATATATAATTTGGTCTAACCTCCTAGCTATCCCTATCTCTTCTGTAATCATAACCCCCTATAACTCTTGTCCTTGTATGTTTGTAGCTAATGATGTATTTTATTATTAATAATAAAAAATATTACATTACTAGGCTCTCTAATCTTTCATCATGTACAAATATACATTATTAATTTAGGGTTTGGGGTAGTACACTAGACACCCATAGACCTTATTTCCAAGAACCCTACAAATTTTGTAACTAAGACAATAATAATGAATATGTGCTTTTCAAATGATTCCCCACCTTTAACACAATTTTATTTGATTGGCTTTGCGCTGACCACAAAGGGCCTTCCAATACTAAACTAGTAACTCATTAAACAAGAATACATGGATCCCTTGACCACAAATGCTTACCGGAACCAAAATGGAACACAAACACCCCAAAACTAACAAATGAATAAAGAACATACTCTAACATGTAGACTTGCAAAATAAACAAAAACCAGATTTTCCTACCCTAGCCCATTCCCTTTAACGAACGATGGAACCATATGTTGATGTTTGATTGAGACTAGGGTTCTCATATGTTTCGAACATAAGCCTTTTTGTACTCTATATGCATTGACATTTTAATAATAAAGAATAGTTAATTAAATAGTAATTAGTTAATGAAAAGGCATGTACCTAAGGACATGAGCGTTCCTAAAATGGAAACTACCTAGGTATATAAGTGGGCCCTCATTTGTAACAATCATCATCTCATCAATTCTTTTATACATTAATATACATGTTTCTTATTCTCAATGAATGTCATCGTGTACCAAGTGTTCTGAAGATTACTGCATAAGTACAAACTTTGTTCGTAACATTGGTATCAGAGTTATTTGATCCTCTGGCCTCTCAACCACTGTAGAGAACCAATCTGATCTAGCCTTTGGCCATCAATCTTTTCTCAACCACGTTGTCGTCACAACTAAAGCGTTTCGCTACACAAATTTGGAGTTTCTCCATTTTGCTAGGCCCTTGGTTATTCAAATATATATATACCTTTATTTATTATAAAACATTTAAAAAAGTAACAAAAAAAACGACTCTATATATATAATCAGAAATATCAAAAAAGATATTGAAAAAAAAAAGATTAGAGAAAAAATAAGAATAAAGAAAGGTTAAAAAAATTAAAATAAAATAAAGCAACCAAAAGGGAAAAAAAACAAAAGAAAGAAAAAACTTAATTAAAAGGAAAAAGAAAAATTAAAGAGATAAATTTTTTTTATTTAAATTTTTTTATTTTATAAATAAAAATATATTAAAAAATAAAAATAAAATAAATAAATAAATAAAAACAAAAAAAGGCTTATCTGTGACTACCTCGTACTGCTATGAAGGTTGCCACCGACCAGACAACTGATGTTGCTTCTGACCAGACGACTAACCATTTGTTATCGCTGGACTGTTGCTACGATATTCCATTCCATGCAATCATCCCTATACACTCTCATCACACTACCACCGTATTCTGCACCTACTTATCCTTGTACTTGTTGTGGGTCAACTCCTCCTGGACCGGAACTAGATCCCCATAGATTGTCTCCTATTCGTGCTATTAACATGCTCTGAATGACCTCATGCAACTTCCGTCGCACCCTATTCGTTACAATGGTAGTAAAACACCACCACACCCTGTTCATTGCAAATCGTGGTAATCAAACACACAATTGCAATAGTTGTATATTCATCATCAACTAAATTCATACACAACAAATATTCTTTCGAGGTATTTGTACAACCACCATGCATGATATCACAAAGTCGTGTCAATAATTATAATTAAAACATTTAATAATAATAAAAAAGAAAGGGGTTATTAGAAAAGCTTGTCGTCTCCCAAATAAAAAAATAAAAAGATATAACTCGACCTAAGAAAAAAAAAAAAAAAGATGCTAAGCAGTTATAGTCATATTATAAAAAAAAAAATTACATGTATTAGCTAAGGTATTTTTTTCTAATAATAAGGTATTTTAAGAATTAAAAAAGGAAATTATAAGTTGAATACTTGCAAAAGTGAAGTAGGAAAATAAATTATTTTAATACATTGTTAAAGTCTTGATAAAACATTGGAATATAAGTGAATAAAGGTTTATAATAAGAGGTGAAAGAAGAAAAAGAGAAGTGTGGAGAGTGTGAAGTTAAAGTTTAGTTTTTGAAGAAGAATCACACAGTCATATCACAAAGCCATATGCACATCAAATTAACACAGAACAAAATACACAAAGCAAATTAACTTACACACATAAAATAAACTCAATAAAATAAACACTCAGAAATATAGAAACCAGGCATGGCGGAAAAGGCAGAGAGCCATCATGTGGTCTCTCATATTCATGTAATTCTCTCTTATTCAAATAATTTAATAATACATTTAAATACATGAGTAATTGGCCTTAAGATAGTGCGTCTATCTTAGACTCACTTGGTTGAGACAATATCTCAATTTACACACTAATTTAGGAGAGCTAGTTGGAGAGAATCTCTCATCCAAACTAGACTCTTTAGTTTGAGGGATTCTCATGATTTTATTTATTTAATTTAATAATTGGATTTATTATTGATTTTTAAGAGAGTGAGGCTAACATTCCCCCCCTCAATGATAAATCCAAACCGAACAAGGAACTATCTTCCAAGTTCTCAAGTCGATCCTCAAAAATCATTTGCCTGAAAAATCGCCAAAGTTGGATGCTGAAAAAAACTCAAATCTGAAGAGAACATGAATCAGCTACATGTCTGATTCATCTTTGAATGTCGCTTGACAACTCCATCACGTGCCAAGCTGCAAAAGGATCCAACTGTCCTTTGCTAGAAAATAACATCCAGTGTCCACTGACACAATTTGATGAATGCCCACTGGCGTATTTGTTGATGATGATCGCCCACTGGCTGATGAAGATGCCCACTGGCGGCTTTGTTGATGTTGTCGAGACTTTCAGTCTGACAACCACTTGTCGATTTCATTGGCATTTTCTCCCCTTTGTCAGCTGAAAGGAGAGGCAATCTTCTCCAAATTATATCTGAACTCTGAACTCCCCCCTTCAGGTGTAAGAGAGTTTCACTGTTGTACTCCTGTGTTCAACTGCATGAGAGTACCATCTTCATTTGACTGTTGGCTACAATATGTGTGAGTGAATCTGATTGTAAAACTTGTACAATCTTTGAGCTATGGATGACCATTCCCAGGAATCAATCCATGAATAATTTATCTTCAATATGGCTGGTTGTCGTTGGTTGCAGCATTTCTCTGATGTATGATTGGACTTTCCACAATGGCTACAATGATGGAGATCAAAACGTTGATCTTCCACATAACCGATTCTTTGGCAATGAGAACATGTCGGTTTGGCTACAACTTGAGTTTGTAAGTATTGATGTTTGTCTTCAACTATCTCATGGCTTGTTGATTGGAGTTGATTAAGAAATCTTGCACTGATGAACTTGATCGGCTGAGAATAATCGGGGATATGCAAGTTGTTTTCATCTTTGTCATATCCTAATCCTCGTTGATTTTGATTACTTTGAATTTCTTCCCATGGCTTGATGATGGGTTGGGAAGAAAGTTGAACTAGAACAACTTCAACACTTGAAGCTGGTTGGATGAATGAGTTCGAATGATCAGTTGTATCTGGAAAAGACTTGGAAGCAACACGCTTCTCTTGCAACTCAATTCTCTACAGTTGCGATTCAAGTTGAAGGAACTCAATCGTTTCATGTGCATGTTGAAGATGCACTTGAATGTCAACAAGAGTGGTTTTGCTGATGTGCACCATGTCATCGACTGATGATAACATTAAATTGTGAAGAATTTGGGACAGTTGAACGTGTGTCACCATGTCGTCTTGCTTACTTTGAAGTCAGGCTCGCTTGGTGTAGAACTCGTGCTTGAAAATTGTGCACTTGAGTTGATCACTAAAATGATAGGCTCGCTTGTATTGTTTGTTGATTGCTGATGCTTTAAACACTTGCTTGAATTGTTGACTTGACGCTCGCTTGATGATGATCACTTTGCTTGAAAGGAACTTTATGAACGTTGTAATGAACTTTACACAGGCTCGCTTGTTGTGAGTTGAACTATCACACTTGATTTGGTTACGTGACACGCGCACTTGATCTTAGTGTGCTTATTGTAGACACATGCTTGTTTTGATGCTTACTTGAAGATTAGAAGTCACACTTATTTGATGATGATTGCTTGCTTGATTGTTTTTACTTGGAATACTTTTTGTTTGATTGTTTTTAATGACATGCTCACTTTTTGATGATTGTTGTACTTGCTTTAAACACTTGTTGTCTTGAACTCTTGGGTGATTACTGCACTTAGTGATGCACTGAATGTGCTGAAAAATGATGGTTGTGGAACACTGTCGAAAATGCACCCAAATGACAAATGATAAATTCAATGTTCAAGTAACAACTGACTTGACTTAATGATGCACTTTAACAAATCAAATGAGGGTGTCAGTTATAACTGAAAATGCACTCGGATAATTCAGTTAAAAAAATTTTATCTGCAAGTGATACAAAAAGTGTTGATGATGTTGATGTCATCTTGGCTTGAAATGCTTGATTTTGTAGCATCCTTAACTTGATGGTGTGAATTAGCTGTTGTGAAATGTTGTTGTAGAATATTACTTTTATCAAGTCGATGATGTGACGTTTTGTTCTTATGAACTTAATTGATTACAAGAGTGTTGATTTCAAGAGCTTGATCGATGAATTTTATATGTAAATTTTTCTTATGTGCATGTAGTTGTTTTGTTGAAGCATAAGAAAAAAATGTTTTACAAACTCGACACAAGTCATGCAAACACGTTCATGACACAGTATGTACCTATGATCCCCTTATTCAATTTCAGGCGGATCTGGGGCACGAGCACCCAAAATAAATGTCTTTATTAATTACTGGAGTACATCAATCTTCAACTTATCAAGCAATGAGAATGTCACACTTGCAAACTTTTGTCTTTAAAAAATTGTCTGCTCTTGCTCAATCACTCTCAAAGTAAAACATTACTTTGGATTACAACAATGACTTTCTCTTTAAAAAAAAAAAAAAACGCTACTCCCAATACAAAACACTTATCGCTCCAAATACAAAATAATTTCACCTTATCACTCCAAATACAAAAAAATGCACCTTATCACTCCAAAAAAGAGTATTTTGGTTTTCAATCCCTTTTAAACTCCCATTAATTTTTAATGAAGTTCCTTTTAAAAGGTGAATTAACTTTTAGAAAGTCATTTTTTTGGTGAAGGAATCTCTTCTTAAAAATCAAAACACTTTAAAAAAGTCAAAACACACTTTAAATTTTTCATAAATTATACCTCTTCGTTGGAGAAGAAGTTGAGTATGGCTGAAACTGAATTTTCAACGCATTTGTTTTTGGGAAAGGTTGGCTCTCTTCCAAGTTGATTCTGGGACCGCCCACATGGTTTGTGCTTGTATGTCATAAATTCAAAATATATAACTTGATGTCGATTTCCACTAAATGCTTTTATCCAGCAAAATTCACTTTGAATAAAAAACCAAAACCAAGTTCTTCTTTTGTTTGATACATGTGATCTAGGAGCAGTGCACGGGGATATCATCGTGGCATGTGGGCATATTAAGATGATGTGGCCTCTCCAGCATTCGTTTTGACTTGAATTTTGGTGTTGACATAAACATTTCCATCGTATGTCTTGAACCTGCTAGTTTGGAAAATATTGATCCATCGGCCCACTTAAATCACACGCATACAGCTTCAATGATCTCAGGATTTCCTATAGGTTCTCACTTGCACACAGGTTTCGAGGAAAAATCAAAGCTTTCTGAGATGGCAGAAAAAGGGGCCCCTTCCAGTCATCGAGTTCATCGGTCATGGGATGACCTCCGTCACTCCAATACACACTCCAAGAGGGTGCTTCGCTGTGTAAGCTTTGAAGGGAAGCAGGTCTCCAAGAGGATGCTACAGGAACTTTAGATTTTTCACACACCTTGTTCAAATTGCAGTCGATGAATTTGTCAAATGGCGGGAACTTGTCAAATGGCGGCTAAGTCGAAAAATTTACATGCGACATTCGATCGTATTTAAACTATAAGATTCCCTCACATGGCAAAGACAGTTTGCATTTATGTTTCAGTTCCAAATCATGTGGCAAGCCATTTGTGTGAGAAGGGGGTGCTCAATGGATTGAATTCACACTCACAAGTACCGCCAATATCAGCATATCACAGGGTGCAACAGTGGATGTTTTTCCTCACACAGATCCAACCTCGGAAATCCAAAATTACAAAATTGAATCGAAATTGGGTGTTCAGATACGACTTGCCCTCCTCAAGCCTCTCTCTTTCTCTTAGCGATCCTCTTCTTAGAGCCCTCCGCCTCCAACTCTTATTATTCTTCAACTGCTGCCCATTCAACCATGGTCTTGAAGCTTTGCATAATGGTCATCGCACACCCAAAGCTATAGGATTCATGTCGAGAATGGCTCCAACTCCACGCTGTTATGAAACCAGCTCAAGAAAAGATAGAAAAGATAGATCAACGTCTTAGAATTCAACCTCCTCGAGGGGGCAACCTCCTTTACATTACATAAACGAACAATTCTTGGATGATTCAAATGACAAAACCTCCTTTCTATATATAGTAGTCTAAGGAGTCATAATCTAACCCAGCCGATCTAACAATAATAATATAAAGCCACAAAAATAACAATAGAAGGATTCTATGGGGCACATTAATAACAATATGGGGATAATAGGGGCACAACAATATTAATAAGGGATGCAACTACAATAGTAATGGGGGAATCACTAGTATTATAGGGACCCAACATGCCCCTCTCCTTCAAAAAAGTGTTGTCCTAAACGCTTGAGTAGTTCTTGATGCTTCTTTATAAAATTCTCATCCTCCCATGTGGAATCTTCAACGGATAGGTTCTTCCACTTGACAAGATACTCCGAAATTGATCGATTTTGTAACTGCCGAGTTCTTGTTTCTATGAAAGCTTCCGATTCCAATATAATTTTTCCTTCCTTGTCAAGTTCTGGCAATATTGTTTGAACTGGGAGCTTGTCACCTATAACCTTCTTTAAACATGAAACATGGAAAACTGGGTGCAATCAAGAAG